>CAUYSK010031560.1:0-28084 GCA_963575035.1 Avahi laniger
AATTAGAAAGAAATTAATTGAACAACTAAAAATATATAGAAAAAACTAGCCGGGCATGGTGGCTCATGCCTGTAGTCCCAGCTACTCGGGAGGCTGAGGCAGGAGGATCGCTTGAGCCCAGGAGTTTGAGGTTGCTGTGAGGTAGGATGACGCCACGCACTCACTCTAGCCCGGGCAAAAGAGTGAGACTCTGCCTCAAAAAAAAAAAAAGTCCTAAAACAATAAATGTTGGTGTGGATGCGGAGAGATAGGAACACTCATACACTGCTGGTGGAAATGCAAACTGGCACAACCTCTGTGGAAAGTAATATGGAGATACCTCAAAGAGCTACAAGTAGAACTACCTTTCGATCCAGCAATCCCGTTACTGGACATCTACCAAAAAAAACAAAAGACATTCTGTAAAAAAGACATCTGCGCTAGAATGTTTACAGCAGCACAATTCACAATTGCAAAGATATGGAAACAATCCAAGTGCCCAGACATGAGTGAATTAATAAAATGTGGTATATGTATACCATGGAATTCTGCTCAGCCACAAAAAACAATAGTGATATAGCACTTCTTGTATTATCCTGGATAGAGCTGGAACCCGTTCTCCTAAGTGAAGTATCACAAGAATGGAAAAATAAGCACCACGTGTACTCACCATCAAATTGGTATTAACTGACCGAAACTTAAATGCACATATAGTAATAACATTCATCAGGTGTTGGGAAAGTGGGAGGTGGGGAGCAAGGAATGAATATATATACACCTAATGGGTGCAGTGTACACCGTCTGGGGGATGAATACACGTGAAACTCTGACTTGGGTGGGGCAAAGGCAATATATGTAACCTAAACATTTGTAGCCCTTTAATATGCTGAAATAAAAAAAATTAAGAAAATTTAAAAAATTAAAAAAATAAAAAATAAAATTATGTGTAATAGAATCACTGTCTTTCACTGTGCTATTTATTTTCCTAGTTATCTTTTAGTTATTGACTATTAGCTTCATTTAGCTGCAATCAGAGAACATATACTGAGTGATTGCAATCCTGTGAAATTTGGTGAAGCTTAATTATGATGTCAAAAAGTGCTACATGTGCAATGTTACATGCTGCTCTACGAAATGCTCCATAGAAAGAACTTGTATTCTGTCATTTTGGTGATAGATATGCATGGAAAATAACATCAAATAGGTTATTTGTTAATTGTGATATTAAACCTTCTGAATCCTGTTTTCTACTTGATTTTTCAACTATTGAGAGTGTCCCACTCTGTAGATTTGTCTATTTATCCTTCTAATTGTGGCAGGTGCTTCTTTGTTATAGTATGAATCTATGTAATGGGATGCATATAGATTGAGAATTGTTGTATCATCCTGGAAGACCATTTTATCATTATGAAAGGTCCTCTTTATCTCTTAAAAAATGTCTTACATTAAGGTCCACTTTCTGTGATATCGTTATAGCTACATCGACCTTCATTGATTAGATCGATGTTATTCATATTTTCTCATCCTTTTACTTTAAACCTTTCTGTGTCCTCAGATTTAAAATCTACCTCTTGTAAGCAACTTTTATTTGGGTTTTATGTTTTATCCAGACATACAATCCTATAGTTCTAAATAGACTATTTAGTCAAATTGGACCTAGAATAATTACTAAAACACCTGGACTATAACAACCTTTTCTTATTTGTTTTCTATTTCACATACATGATATTATTTACTTTCTGTTAGAATGAATGAATGAATAAATTACTTCTTATTTTCTTTCTTGCCTTCTTTTGAATTAATCAACAATTTTTATCCTGTTTTTCCATTATTGAATTGTTAGTTATCTAAAGATAATGACTCCTTGATTTCTTAAAATTTAATGTAAATTTTATGTTTATCTTCTCCCTCAATAGTGCAATAAAATCAGGACTTTTTAATTACATTTACATCATATCCACCTTTATTTTTACTTTTTGTGCATTTTGATTATACTTACATTTTAAACAGCACAAGATGCTATTATTGTATGGTAGAGACAATGTTTATTTATATTTATCTACACATTTGCCCTTTCTGTTGTCCCTCATTTTATCTTGCATTTCTTTTTCTCATTGAGATTTTGATCCTTCCACCTGAAGAACTCCACCTTACATCTTTTATTATGTTCTGTTTGCCCATTAATCCTTCAGTTTTTATTTGCTAAAAATGTCTTTATTTTATCTTGATTTTTGAAAGTTATTTTCATTTCATAGAGAATTCTATGTTGGGAGCTATTTTTTTCTGAGTTTTAAATTAGGATTCCATTGTCTTCCGTGTCTCATTATTTCTTTTGCATAGTGATCAGTAGGTCTTACTATCACTGCCTTGAAACTACTGTGCCCTTTTCCCCCTCTGATTGCCATGTAGAATTCTTTTTATTTGTTACTGGTTTATGATAATGAATGTCATTAATGTTATTTGAAAACTTATTATGTACCACACTGTAAATTGGACCTTTTTACCCATGTTGCATGTGTATAAATATCTAGAACATATAGAATTATTAATAGTAGTTAATTCATGTTTTTGCCAAATACAGTTTTACAGTATTTAAAATTTAGATATACTAAAACAATTTTAGTGTAAATATATGTTTACATATTATATTAAAATATTTTTTCAATTTTATCTAATATATGACTTATATTCAATTTTCTTAAATATTCCACAAACCAATATTATAAAAAAAATTCTTATGGGATATTAATCAGTGTCTATGTTTGCTTTAACATATATAGAAACATACATATTTTTATATATACATGTATATATATTTTTTTTTATATATTCTCAGGACTATCTTCCAAAGAGAGTAAAATCATTACAAATTTGTATTCCTAAGACATTGCTATTCCATGCAGGAAAAATGATCTTTTTACAAAGCCATCTTGTATAATGACTTTTCTATTCTGTTCTCTTTTTTATACAAGCAGTTTATACTGAGATACTAAGATAATATTGTGCATTTCAGAACCTGTTGATGGAAAGAATTGTATGTTGTAAACCCCATGCTCCCATCACAGTGTCTTGTATGCAGTAGGAGCTTGAAAAATATTTGTTGAATGAACAAATGATTATATGGTTGAAGCTTTAAATCTAGATTACCGTTTCCTCTTTTAAATTACTTCTTTATTTGGTTGCCATATTAGTTTTACAGTTATTAACAACCATTTCCCTTTGCTATAAACTTCCCCAAGTATAATGATTTTACAAGGTACAGCTTGAATGAGGTACTGATTGGCATATGGTCTTGTCTCCAAAAAGTGTCAGAGAATGCAGATTATGTGGGAGAGAGTGAACACTCCGTTGAGATCAAAGTTACCAAATTCTCCTAGGTCAAGCTTTTAAAAAGCCTATTTCTTGGCCTGATACGCGTTGTCCAATTCTGGATATAAGAATAACTTTTCATATCATAAATTTCATAATTTTTTATAAATTTACCATGACAAATTCAGAAGAAACAAAATAAGTGAATTTCCATTATCCCATATCCAGTGGCTGAAGAAGTACTGGCAACAGGCACAGGCTGGAAGAGACAGGAAGACAGTGAAGTCATGCTCCTTCCTCCTCCCACCTAAGAAATCTTTAGCATCTGACAGTTATTATAACCAAACATGAATAAAAATTATGAGATCAGACTGAGATGTCATCAAGGGAGTCCACCAACTATTAAGAAGCGGGAGAGGCAACACAGCAAAGTCAATTGCAGTGACTGAAATATTAAACCTTTTCATATTTCCAGTTTTCAGGAGATTCATTTTGTATATAGGTTTTATTTCTCTTATTAAACTTCCCAATTTGCATGATTTTTTCCAGCATTACACTGAGCAGCTGATCAATTCCCATGTTTTAAACTTTTCCTTCTTCTTCCTTTTCAACCCAACTACTGCAGTGAATAAGTAATTCTCTAAGCACAAATGTGGCTATTCTACAAAAGATGATGACATGGAAAAAAAATGTATTAATCTTATTAGAAACTTTAGTGAAAATGCAAATTGGTCTTCTCTTATATAAAGAGATGTTGGATACTGTTAAAACAATTCAAATATTAAGTGATGAGCTACGAGGATTTTTTTCAAATGTGTAAATCACTAAAACAAATATTGACTATTGATTGTTTCTAGATTAATGTTATTTTTCTAATATTAAAAAACATATCAAAATATTTTTGTAGGGTTACAGTGTTATTCAAAGAAACAAATCATAATAGTATTGATTTATGTGTAATTTTCAATAAATTAATCAGCTTTTTTTCTTTCATTTATACTCACAAATTACTCAGTCTTATTTGTTTTAAAGTCCCTGTCATAAATTTGTGCTAAAAATAATCTATAAGAATATTTTTCCTTTTTTTATTTCAAAATATCACAGGGATACAAATGTTTTCGGTTACATGTATCAATTTTATCATGCTTGAATCAGGGTTGTGAGTGTTTCCATCACCCAGATAGTGTTCATTGAACCTGTTAGGTAGATTTTCACCCATCCCCTCCTTCCCCGCCCCACTTGATTTCCCCTGGGTTTTACTTCTCACTGTGCACACGTGTGGTCACTGTTTAGATCCAATTTAATAGCAAATACATGTGGTGGTCCTTTTTCCATTCTTTAGACATTTCACTTAAAATAATAGTCTCCACTTCCATTCAAATTATTACAAAAGGCCCCAATTCATCCTTATTCATAACTGAGTAGTATTCCATAGTATATATAGCACATTTTGTTAAACCACTCAGGGATTGATGGACACTTGGGATGATTGCACATCTTTGTGATTGTGAATTATGTGGCAATAAACATTCACATGCAAGTATCTTTTTGATAAAATGACTTCTTTTTCTTTGGGTAAATACCCAATGCTGGAATTGCTAGATCAAATGGTAGGTCTGCTTTTAGTTCTTTGAGGAATCTCCAAACTGTTTTCCATAGAGGTTGTACTGATTTGCAGTCCCACCAACAGTGTAGAAGCGTTCCTTTCTCTCTGCATCCACACCAGCATCTATTACTTTTGGACTTTTTAATAAAAGCCATTCTAATTGTGGTAAGGTGGCGTCTCATTGTGGTTTTAATTTGCATTTCCCTGATGATTAGTGAGCCTGAACATTTATTCATATGTTTATTAGCTATTTGTCTATCTTCTTTTGAAAAGCTTCTGCTAATGTCTTTTGCCCACTTTTTAAGAAGTTTTTTTTTTGTTTTTTTCTTGATGATTTGCTTGAGTTCTTTATAGATTCTGATTATTGTCCCTTCATCAGATGTATAGCTTGCAGATATTTTCTCCCATTCTGTAGGTTGTCTATTTGCTCTGTTGATTGTTTCCTTAGCTGTGCAGAAGGTTTTTAATTTCATAAAGTCCCATTTATTTATTTCTGAGGTTGCCGTGATTGTCATTGAGGTCTTCCTCATTAATTCTAGTGCCAAGGCCACTATCTAGAAAAGTTTTTCCAACATTTTCTTCTAGAATCCTTATGGTTTCATGCCTGTTTAAGTCTTTTATCCATCTGTAATTAAGTTTTGTGAGTGATGAGTGATATGGATCCTGTTTCATTTTTCTGCACATGGCTATCTATTTTTCCAGCACCATTTTATTGAACAGGGTTTCCTTTCCCCAGTGTATATTGTTGTCTGCTTTGTCACAGTTGGCCGTACGTGGATGGTGTTATATCCAGTTTCTCTGCTCTGTTCCATTGGTCTATGTCTCTATTTTTGTGTCAATACCATGCTCTTTTGTTTAATATAGTTTGTATTCTGGTAATGTGATGCCTTCAGATTTCTTCTTTTTGTGTAAGATTGCTTTGGCTATTCAGGCTCTTTGTGGTTTCAAATGAAATGTAGAATTCTTTTTTCTAGATCTGTGAAATATAATGTCGGTATTTTGGTGGGGATTGCATTGAATCTGTAAATCATTTTGGGTAGTATGGACATTTTAACAATGTTGATTTTACCAACACATGAATGTGACATGTTTTTCCATTTGTTCATGTCTTCTAAAATATCTTTCCTCAATGTTTCATAGTTCTCTTTGCAGAGATCTTTCACCTCCTTGGTTAAGTATGTTGCTAGGTATTTTTCTTTGTAGCTATTGTGAATGGTATTGAGTCTTTTATTTGACTGTCAACTTTACTGTTATTGGTGTATAGGAAGGCTACTACTTTATGCACATTGGTTTTGTAACGTGAGACTTTGCTTAATTTACTTGTCAATTCCAGGAGTCCTTTTGTGGAGGCTTCAGGATTTTCTAGATAGAAGATCATATTATCAGCAAAAATTGAGAGTTTGGCCTCTTCTTTCCTGTTTTGGATACCTTACATTTCTTTCTCCTGACTGATTGCTCTGGCTAGGATGTACAAATCCATGTTGAATGGAAGTGGTGACAGTAGGCAGCCTTGTCTTGTTTCAGTTCTTAGTGGGAATGATTTCAGCTTTTTCCCATTCAGTATGATGTTGGCTGTGGGTTTGTCATACATGTCTTTTATAATTTTCAGATGTGTTCTTTCTATGCCTAATTTGTTGAATGGTTTTCTTCATGAAGGTTGCTGAATTTTGTCAAATGCTGTTTCTGCATTTATAAAGATGATCATATGGTCTTTGAATTTGCTTCTGTTTATGTGGTGAATCATATTTATTCATTTACGTATGTTGAACCCCCCATGCATCCCTGGGATGAAGCCCACTTGTTCATGGTGGATTATTTTTTTGATGTGCTGTTGAATTTGGTTTGCTAGTATTTTGTTGAGAATTTGGCAGCTATGTTCATAAGGGATATTTGTCTGTAGTTTTCTTTTTTGCTGTGTCCCTTCCTGGTTTTGGTATCAAGGTGATACTGGCTTTGTAGAATGAATTGGGGAGGATTCCCTCCTTCTTGTTGTTATGGAATAGTTTCTGCAGAATGGGTACCAGTTCTTCTTTGTAGGTCTGGTAAAATTTGTCTGTGAATCCATCTGGTCTGGGGCTTTTCTTATTGGAAGATTTTTCATTACTGCTTTAATCTCTTTGCTCATTATTGGTCTGTTCAGGAGTTCTATTTCTTCCTGATTGAGTCTTTGTAGGTTGTGCATTTTTTAGGTATTTGTCCATTTTCTCTACATTTTTTAATTTATGTGCATAGAGATTTTCATAGTATTCATAGATGATATTTTGTGTTTCAATGGTATCACCTGTAATATCTCCTTCTTCATTTCTGATTGAGTTTATTTGGGTCCTTTCTCTTTTATTTCTGGTTAATCAAATAAAAGATCTATCAATATTGTTTACCTTTTCAAAGAACCAACTTTTTGTTTCATTAATCCTTTTTGTTCTTTTTTTTGTTGTCCATTTTGTTTAGATCTGCTCTGACCTCAGTTATTTCTTTTCTTCTTCTGGCTTTGGGTTTAATTTCTCTTCCTTTTCTAGTTCCTTCAGATGTCATGACATTGTTAATTTGTGATCTTTTGGTCTTTTTGATGTAGGCATTTAAGGCTATGAATTTTCCACTTAGGATTGTTTTTTCTGAATCCCATTGATTTTGATACCTTGTGTCCCTTTGTCATTCAGTTTGAGGAATCTTTTGATTTCCATCTTAATTTTATTATTGACCCAATAATCCTTCAGCAGCAGGTTGTTTACTTGCTATGACTTTGTGTAGAATTGAATGTTTCTCTTGGAGTTGATTTCTAGTTTTATTCCATTGTGGTCTGAGAAGATAAATGTTATGATTTCTATTGTTTTGAATTTGTTAAGACGTGTTTTGTGGACTAAAATATGATCTACTTAAAAAATGTTCCATGTGTGGGTGAGAAGAAAGTATATTCAGTCATATTTGCATAAAATATTCCATAGATGTTTGTTAGACCCATTTTTTCTAGAGTCCCATTTAAGTCCAGTGTTTATTTATTTTGTGCTTGATTGATCTGTTCAATTCTGTTAGCAGGGTGTTGAAGTTCCCAGCAATTACGATGCTGCTGGTTATCTCTTTGCTTAATCTAGTAGAGTTTGCTTTATATATCTGGGTGCTCCTGTGTTAGGTGTATAAATATTTAGGATTGTTAAGTCTTTTGGTTGAATTGCTCCCTATATCATTATATAATGACTATTTTTTGTCTTTCTTTACTAGTGTTGATTTTTAGTCAATTTTATCTGATGTTAGAATGTCTATACCTGATTCCTTTTGGTTTCCACTTACATGGAGTATTTCTTTCCATCCTTTCACCTTTAGTCTGTATGAGTCCTTGTGGTTCAGATGTGTTTTTGGAGACAGCAGATATTCGAGTTGTATTTTTTTCACCCATTCAGCCAGCCCGTGTCTCTTGAGTGGGTGGTTCATTCAGATCATTCACATTGATTGATAGTATTTGTATGTGGGATGCTGTTCTGTTCATCCTGTTTGGTATTCCTTATTGCTTTGTTTTACTTCTTGCGCTGTTGTTTTATATGAGCTCTGAGCTTTAGCTTTTGAGTGATTTCACACTGGTGCATGTCTATTGTGCTGATCCGTGAATAATGCAGTTCTGAGTATTTCCTGCAGGGAGATCTAGTCTTTACAAATTCCCTCAATGTCTGCTTGTCTGGAAAAGTCTTTATTTATCCTTCATATATGAAACTTAGTTTTGCAGAATACAAAATTCTAGGCTGGCATTTGTTCTGTTTAAGAACACTGAAGATGGGGCCCCAATTCCTTCTGACTTGTAAGGTCCCAGTTCAGAAGTCTGCAGTTAGCCTGATGGGTTTTCCTTTGTATCTTATTTGATGTTTTTGCTTCATGGCTTGAAGGCGTTCCTCTTCATGTTTCCTTGGTCAGTCTGATGACTACGTGTCTTGGTGATTGCCTCTTTGCAATGAATCTCCCAGGTGTTCGTTGAGTTTCTTATGCCTGGATATTTAAATCTCTAGCAAGACCAAGGAAGTGTTCCTCAATTATTCCCTCAAATAGGTTTTCCAGCCCTTGTGCATTTTCTTCTTCTCCCTCAGGGATGCCTATGATATTTATATTTACCATTTTACATAATCCCATATTTTGTGTAGGCTTTGTTCATTCATCTTAATTCCTTGTTCTTTATTTTGACTGACTGTGTTAATTTGAAAGAGTTGTCTTCGAGCTCTGAGATTCTTTCTTCCGCCTGGTTTAGTCTCTTCTTAAAACTTTCCACTGTGTTTTGTATTTCCTTAAATGAATTTTTCATTTTCAGAAGTGTATTTTTTTTAATATGTAGATCTCTGTACTGAATTTTTCATTCATTTCCTGAATTGTTTTTCTGATTTCTTTGAGTTGATTTTCCATTTTCTCTTGGATTTGATTGAGCTTCCTTATAATCCATATTTGGAATTCTTTTTCTGTAGTTTCAACATTTCCGTTTTGATTGATATCCATTGCTAGAGAGCTGGTGTTCTCTCTTGGGGGTGCCCCATTGCTCTGATTTCCCAACTTCTTTTGCTGATTCCTTCTCATCTGGAGCAGGTGTTGCTTCTTATTTTTGGATTTTCTTTTGTTTAGATGGAATGTCCCCCCCACACACATGCATACACTCATAAGTGTATGTCTGTAACATATGTTGGGTAAGAACCTTTGGCTTTTCTTGTGGGTGCTTTGATGGCCATCTAGGTTCTGGATGGATGCCTTGGTCTTAGATATCCTTTGTGTGGCAATTTTCTCAGTTGCTAGTTGTTTATAGGCTGTAGCAGTGGTAAGCTATGTGTGTGGTCAGATTCCCTGTCTCTCTTTGGTGAGGGAGGATGGAAGTCTTTTAAATCCTTTTTCTTTCCCCAGTCCTGCAGTCTTCTTAACAGTGTAGATTGTATCGGAATGCCCAGTTTAATCTCTGAGACAGTAGTTGGTGCCTGTGAATAAGGATCAAGCATACTCTATATAATCAAGTCAGTAAATGCTGTAAGTGGCTGTGCAAATTGACCACCCCCTCAGTTGGTGGCACATGTTGGAAGAAACAAGCTGCATCATTCTTTTGGGGACCTGTGATGGGCTCTATTCCCTTAGGAGAAGAACTTGAATGCCCCAGGTGGTGGGTGGGGCCTTGGAACTTCCAGGTGAGTCCTAATTCTCCACCACAGCAGACATGAGTGGGGGAAAGTGTCTGGGCAGGGCTGCGTTAGGTGAGCCTGCCTTCAGGCTCCACATAAGCGGTAGTATAGCTGTCTCAGTATGGATCAAATTCTGCTCCCAAGCAGTCAAGAAGGGGCTGAAGTGGCCCCACCGAGCAAGCAAATCTGCTTGTGGAGGAGGGGACATCTGAGATTTATGATCTGGCTATCGGGAGCAGATTCCACTCTTCTCCCCCCGTCCCTGCTCTATGGACTCCCTTGAGCATCTGCCAATAGGCAGGAGCTCAAACTAGCTGAGCTCCCCCATGAGTACACTGCAGCTGGGACCCATGGTGCACTCTCTTTTCATTTCTGCCCACGTGGGCTCCCTCGACTCCCAAGGTTAGTTTACAAATCTTCCCTCCATGCTCCTGAGCACTACAATTGAGTCCTTGGGTACAGGATCTGGACTGCAGATCTGTCTCCAGGTTCCTGAAGATAAATCCCTGACTTTGCCAGGGAGAAGCATGCTGTACCCGAGTTGCCTATGGAGTGCTCAATGAGGTTTGATGTCCTTCTGGTTCTGGGTGTGCCCTACTCTGATGGAGCATCTGGGCAAGCAGAATTAGAGAGGGCTAGGGAGCAGGAAGCTCACAGTCTGAGCACTGCTTAGTCCTCTGCAGTCTTTTAAGAGGAAAGGTAGAGCCCCACTCTCTACTGAAGCCCTGGTGTGGTGAACACACCAACAAAGGGGAAGAGGAATTCCTTTAAGCCCTTGCTCAATAGTCTCTCTCAGCAGCCTCAGGCAGCGGAAGGAAAGGGGAGGAAAAGTCTGAATGGAAGAAAGCTAGCACTCTGTTCATCTCTGTCTGTCTCTCCAGATGGCAGCCTGCCCAGAATGCCCAGCCTCTGGGGTCACACAGATCCCCTTGGACCCACCAGTCCCCTGTGTCTCCCACAGTCTGGGCTGGAGTTGGGAAATGTTTGCGTGGGAATGAGCGAGACAAAAACTGAGGATCTGAAGCCCCCTGGGGAGGACAAAGGTTCATAGTGGGTGGAGAAGAAATACGGCACTTGCCATCTTGGCTTCGTTCTGTGATGACAGGAAGCAGCTCTGAGGGTGCTGGCAACCTGGTGCTTTGTCCTCAAGAAGCTCCCAGTTCACCTGCAGCAACAGCTTTTGGGCTCATGAGGATAGAAGGGCTTTCCAGAAGCTCGGGTGCCCACTGACTGCCAGGGATGTTGGGGAGGGAGAAACAAACTACTCCACCTTTCCTTCTCTCTGGACTTCAAGCCTCTGGTAGCTCCTGAAACATTTCTCTTGGAATTACACCCTATCCATATTTGTTTGCTTTTTCTTTTTCACCTAAAACTTTTCCTTCTTTGTGAGATGATCTGGCAGCTGATGTCTCTGTTCTGCCATCTTGGCTTTCCTTTAAGCACATTTTTAATTAAGATACTTTGTGCCTTGGAGGAAAAATGCCAACACACAAAGAATAGTACTGAGAAACGCAATAATTCTAACCTGCATAATCCCCACCCCCCAAGCACTTTCAAGCAAATTAGTAGTTTCAGATAATAAGCTCTAAGGGATTTGTGTGATGAAACCCTATTCGGGAATATTCATTAACACAATTTATGAACATAAACACTGTATTTGAGAGGTTTGTTTATGTCCTCAGAGCACATTAACCAATCAATTTAGTATAATATTTGAATGAAATACAATTTGATCCCATTCAAGATCAATAATATTCACAAAATGGATTTCCATCTTCTGTACATTGGCAACATGTCAGCATTGAAACAAAAGAACTGACATATTACTGAAGTCTTTCCTACATGAAAGTATTTCACAAAAGCAAATATTTTCTAAAGCGAATCTGTTTTAGTCAGCATATTTGAATTAAATACTAAAATTGTCATTTTCAAGTATACTTTTTGAGATATGGCAATGGGACTTTGAGAATCAGAAATCACACATTATAAAAAGACTAAAACTTGATTTCAAGCTAACCGTTCAAAGAAATGTAAATAAAGACAGCAATTAAAGGAAAGGGATAATAATTACAGAAAATTTAGCTTACTAAAGTCAAGTTTTCTAGATCCCCCAGGACAGTGTGTTCTTTATGCATCTTATAGTATCCAATCTATCTTACCCTCAGGTTATTGGAAATTATTTATTTTCTATGTTTGGTTTCTTGTACATTATTTAACTACAATAAAATGACCCGAGACCAAATCTGAAGCATTGCTATACCTTTGGGAGAAGACAGTGTTAGTTATACATACATGATTCTCTGAAATATCAGAAAACAGAAGCAAAGCATTTTTTACAAAACAATCAGCTAAATCATAAGCTCTATTCCAAAATTGTATGTCATGAATTTATACTTTCCAATCTTCAAGAAGAATACACACAGGAATACCGTGACTCATCTTTGCAGAATATTCTCTTGGTATATTCACATGGGATTGATTCCTGTATGCATACACCCATCTACCGTAGCTTCACCTCTCAAGACAGAGAAAGATGGTGAAAGTGGGAATAGAAGAACATAATTAAAAGACAGCTATCTTGAGTGCTAGCAGAAATGCAAATGAAAGGATTAAGGACAAAACTTTTAATAGAATACTTATGTTCTTTTCTTTCATAAGTCCCCACCTCTGTATCTGTTCCCATTTGACTAGTGTCATCACTCAGTCTCCCTCCCCAACCCCACTGTAACGAGCAACCCAAAAGTTTATAAATTATGTACCATCTGTCCCATTGTCCATTCAGTGCTAACTATTGCTGATGGATAAGTTTCACAGAAATAGTTAAGTATTTTAAGAGAAATTAATTAGAAAAAATAACAGATTTCAGAAAGAACAACTCATGCAGCAACGAACAATTATCTACTATTTTCAAAGCCACAGATTTGACACAAAACAATTCCCAATCAAGCTAATTTCATATTCCATATGAGAGTATTTGATGATTTTGAGAGGGAATGCAAAATCCTCTAATTAGATGTGAGTTCAAACTATACAGAACATTGGACTAGTGAATAGATCATAAAGAATAAACAATGCAAGCAATAGGGCAATCAATGATACACTGGTAAACAACTCACATTGAGATAAACCACCCTATGTATCACATTATAAGATGGAAGTTTTATTCTTAACAGTTGTTTATTATCTTATTTTCCATAGAAGGTATGTGTGCATCATAAAGGATTAAAACTACATTGCTAACTCACAAGGACATTTTGAAGATCAGAGCTCCCTCTCTGCCTAAATGTTCACTTTCTTCTCAGATAAAATGAAAGTTAACAGGTCATTTTCTCCTTGTCTGAGATATATATTAACCCCTCATCAAATTGTTTATGTTCTAAAAATGTATACAAGCACTTTCCTCTACTCTCTTCTCAAACTCATTTCTCATGAACCTCTGGATAACATTTGAATTTTTTTATTTACTTAATAAAAATTTACATTGAGCATTGAGCATCCGCCTATACTTCAGTCTTATTAGGAGACAGTCTTTCTGCATCTATATGCATTAGTGCATGGCCCAGACCTATTCATTAAGATTGAAAGTCAATTTTAGTCAATGTATCTGACTCAGCTGGTTTCCTGACATAATGACTACTCACATTTCACTGTGGATTTCTAATCTGCAGAGTGACCTTACTTGAATTAAGCAATCTAATAATATACAATATCATACAACAATATTAAGATAAACAGAAATTTTGCCTAGGGAAAAGATTTCTATAAGGCAGCACAACATGGTTGAGGCCAAAGAGGAGAGAGAGATTTTATAAAACAGTTCAATTTAGGAAGCAAATGCAGACTATTTGCTATTCCTGATTCTGAGGTGCATAATTCAAAACTATATTCACTTTGACCTGAATAGTCATCTTTCAACATAAAATTATTTTCCTTAGACTCTGTTCTCACTCCTCATGCGTAAACGTAAACGAAATGACCAAAAAGGGGGTGTGTTTAATTTGTTTTTTTTTTCCATTCAGGTATTATTCACAAGAAGAAAATAATACACCTATCTTCTAAAATGTCTTTAGATGAGCTATAACTTAATTAAGAAACAAACTTCTTAGTCATTTCAAGTGATCTTAACAAAAAAAAAGAAAGGAAAGAAAAGTGTAAATATGGTTACATTAGAAAACACTGCAAATGCTATATTTAGAATATGGTTAGGGAATTGTTACAACTAAAGTGTACATTTTGTTAATATTTTCCATATCCAAAAACAAAAGTAAATACAAGCATTAAAAAATGTGCTTTTGTACTACATTTTGACTTTGGGGGGTGTGAACTTGATAAATTAGTGGCAAATGTATCGAAATGTCTTGATGCATTGTAGCAAATGCTGAAATTTCACATTAACTACAACAACAAAAATATGCATTAACATTTATTGAGTACTAACAATGCATCCAGCATGGTATTCAGCACTTTACACTTTACATGCATTAAATAATTGAATTCCATAGTAACCCTCTGAGACTGTTAATAATGCCTTCATTTTACAAATGAAAAAAATCATTCTCACTCATGGAAATCATAGACATTAGTAATTTCATGTAAAAATATTAAAAATTTATCTAAGGGAGTGTTTAACAATTCAATTATTACTTATTATTACTTAGATCAATAAAGTATCTAATTACTACATGATATGCCATATACAGTTTGGGGATTATACATTAATGGAAATAGTTTTTCTTTACACAATCTAAAACATTTGGAAGTTCAAAACATTTTATTATAAAATTTATACCTCGAAGTTTTTGATATTTTCCAGTGCTGTTCCTTATGTGTTCCATGATGATTACCAAGGTTTTTTCATCACCCACAAAAACTGATTTTTAGCTTTCTATAATTCTGTAGTCTTCCATAGTTCTGAGCACATAAATTTTATACAGTTTGATATAGTGGGAAAATGGAATGCCTTGTATATAGAAATACCGAGTTTATTCACATATTTTAAGGAAATTTTATTCTATTTTTTAATGTATGCAAAAATATGTGGTAAATACATACATGAACACAAACACATTCTACACTCCTATAGCAAGAAAGTCAATACAATAAAGATATTTTTATTTATTGCCAAAAAAAAAGAGTACAAAAACAAGTTAGTTTTAAAAAAAGAACTGCAGATTTTTTTTTTCTTTTAGTGAAGCAATTTTGGTCAGAGGCAAAAAGAAAAAATATCTCTGCAGAACCAATTATAAAGGATGGATGCATAGTGCTCAAGATGTGCACTGTGATGCATCATCCAGATTCCCCTTCACGAATTAAAAACTCATTCTCCCAGCTGCTGGAAGTGCTTTAAGGCTTGCTTCAGCTCAGGAGCGCCACCTTATGGAAGGTCACATCCCCATATGAGGGTGGCTGCAAGCAATGCCTGATCAATGGGCGGGTATTGAAGCCAGGTCCCCGCACCCCTACTGGGGAAACTGAATATCCCAGCATTAGCCTCTATTAAGACCTCACGGAAGTTCAACTTCTTTCCCTCCAGTCTTGCTTGTCACTTCCTTTCCCAGGTATTGTTCTTTGAAGCTTCCTAGTAAAAACTTCTTGCACACTAATCTCTGTCTCGGAGGAGGCTTTCTGAGAAACCGAGGATGGGAAAGTATTCTTTGTTTTGTTTCGTTCTACTTCAATGTTCCCACCTCTGGAAGCATTCAGGAGACAGCAATGATATAACCACTGGTAAGGAACAGTTAAACTGATAACAAACCTCAGAATTAATGGCCAGTTTAGTACTTTAGTCTGACAGCACAAGCTACAAAGAAAGTGCAGCCCATTTGGTGCTGCTTGGAAGGAAATGGATGTGAAGAATAGGGCTAGGACAACAGAGAGAATTTTAAGGATCTATTTTCTGTAAAAGACTGGGAAATTTTGAAAATAGCTACATTTCATTTTTATAATGGGTATTTGAATAATTAAACTTTCATAAATTTGGCAGCTGTCAAAGTGGGAATCAAATTATTCCTTACAAATACATGAATTCTTGGATTAAAATATTGTAGTGTTTTTTTTTTAATTTCCAATTTCGAAGAAAAATTATCAAAATCTTAAAAATCATTTGTTACTGTAAATGACATTAATCCAATACAACATGAGAATAATGATTTTGTCTAAAATTAAATTTATCTTGTATTCAGAACTCCAAAAATAACTTTAGTGAGAGAGTAATTTCTGGTTAATCTGAGGTATCAGTTTTTTCTGTAAATATACAGATTTGAAGAGAGATAATGTCCTTGTCCGCTAGAAACAGGTATTTGTGTATAATTTAACCCAGATTCATGTGACATCTTAGGAATTTAAATAATAAATTTTGTTGTAAAATTAACTCTAGTCTCAAAATTAAAAAACAAAAAAAGCAATGAAAATCTGATTACTCTATTGAAAATGGCCGAAACCACTTGCCTTACAGAATGAGCATTTCTGAAGCATTGCTTTTAAGTGAAAGCACCCATAAAATATATCACAAGGTAATTACATTGAATTACGTTGGCTTCACTTTTCACTTATAAAGCAACATTTCTTATCCTGCCTTCTCCTAATATGGATTGAAGGGACAAGCCCTTTATAACTATTCTGTATATTGTGAAATCAAAGATGAGTTGTTTTTAAAATCCATTTGATATTTCTTAGGGTTTTCATAATAGCTCCCCACAGGTCAGAATTGATAATAATTTTCCCAAGGAATGTGCACAAGTACTGACATTTTTGCTCTTATTTAATTCCAATGAATCTTTACCTTTTCATGCTTTGTTTCATCCAATTATAAATCCTCTGTATGCAAGGTAATACACCAACAAATCAGTTTAAGGAGTTTGGCCCAATTTCCTAATGAGTCTTCAGGGTACATTCTCTAGGTACTTATGAAATGGTATAAAACACTGAAGAATTGCTGGAATACAATTTTAAAGTAATCACAGAGTTAATAACAGTGAACAAAAAATTTTTTATACATTTTTAATGAAGAAATCTTGTAATTAGTTTCAGAAAAATATTTCGCTTAACAATTTAGCTAATGAAAAAATGTAGCAATTATAACATTTTCTTGAAAATATACAATACTACCAAATATCACTGTTCTTTCTATAAAGAAGCTTTGTTAAAATGAAACAAAAAAAAATACACCATCTTCCGTCTTTCTTTTATACTATTTACTGCTAAACATTGTGAAAAAGAAAAAACCGTAACCCTGTACACTAGGAAACAAATCTGATGCTCACAACTAAGTCTCAATATTATTACATATTTATCTGATATTGCAGCTAAGCCATGCTGTGCTAGCTCTAGACATAAACAATCTCACCAAAAACGTCCACTTCATACAAGATCATTGAGCAACCCACAAAATATCAAACATTTCTCTTATCAAATGAATGACTGCTGATTTTTACCTATTATTAACACATCTTTATTTTTAGTCTGTCCTCCCTATGGCTGAGAATTACTAATATACTCAGTCAGAAAATTGCCTCCTCCCACTTTCTGAAAATACCCAATTTAGAGCAAATCTTTCCTTTCCAAAATTACTCAACCAATGTCTAAAATGTTATAAGAAGTTCTTTCTAACACTCTGTTACTATGACACACCATGGTTTCCATTGTGAGCATTCTCCCTCCTGCCACCAGTATAAACTCAACTTGTTTAATTACATGTATTCCTGGCAGTTTTTGGCTAAAAGGCACTGACAGTAGCAAGATGAATAGGATATCCATAGATCATGAGAGTTTGTAAAGGAAGGGTCTTATAAGCAAACTTGCAGACAACCAGATCTTCAAATTATTTTTTAAATATCTCCGTAAAATAAAATGCATTCCTAATTGTCAAAATTGGGAAATGTTTTTCTTTGCCAAAGCTAGTGAAGCTCTGATCTAATACATATTCTTCCTTTCTTAAATAAAAAGGATGATTTATGGATTGTCTTGCATCATATGTTGTTTATTAAAGCTTCCTATCTTCTGTAGGCACAATAAAACCAATTATTGAGGGTTTTCTTTAATAATCACTACTAATCAATAACCAATACTTTCATCATTTTAACATATCTCCTTTGGCAATTTCAGTTACTCCACAGGTGTTAACTATAGCCAGTCTGCCTGACTAGATCATAAATATTAAACAGATTATTTCGGTTAACATAACGTTCTCCAGTTCAATCCATGTTTTTGCAAATGACAGGACTCTGTTCTTTTTTATAGCTGAATAATATTCCATTGTGTACATGTACCATATAAGCCAGGCACAGAAAGACAAATATCACATGTTCTCACTCATATGTGGGAATTCAAAAGGTTTATCTCATGGAGACAGTGAATAGAAGGTCGTTACCAGAGGCTGAGAAGGATAATGGGGAAAGAGAGATGAAAAGGGGTTGGTTAATGAGTACAAAAATACAGTTAGAGGGATTAATAGCTAGTGTTCATAGCACAATAGGGTGACTATAGTTAACAATAATTTATTGTATATTTCAAAATAAGTAGAAGAATAGAATTGGAAAGTTCCCTACACAAAGAAATGATCATTTCTTAAGGTGGTGACTATCTCAGTTACTCTGATTTGATCATTATACATGAAATGCTTGTATCAAAATATTACACGCATCTCATAAATATGTGCAACTATGATGTATCCATAACAATTAAATATTTAAAAAATTAAAAATATCTAAAAGGTAAAATGTGATAAAATTTAATTTTCTTTAATATAGTTAATTATGCATAGCAACTGTGTTTATATTAATATAAAATAAAATAGGGGACAATCTTTTGTTTTTAAATGTTATTTGATCAAATGTATGAATAGATTTAGTTACTTGTATACACAGAAGTCCAACCTTTCCATTTTTTCTTATGTATAGAAATAAATTATCAACTCCTGCATCTTTTGTCTATGTTGGTTTGTAAAATGTTTCCTGAACAAATTTTGTTGATTATATCCTAACCAAAAGTCTCAAGTGATAATCCAACTCTCTGTGTTTAAGACTCTCCTTAGTAACAGGAGATGATTAGTCACAATCTACATTAAAGTGACTTCGGAGTTTTCATCCAAAAAGTCCCCAAGTCCCATTTTAAGAGCAGATACAAGTGCCTATCTTTAGTTATTGTCTTTCTAACTTATTTTTCAGTTTCATCACAAACATTAACTCCTCAATATAATACAATACAACTAAAACAAGCCACTAGAGAGCCCTCAAGAAGTTGAAAAAGCTTGTATGTTTTAGCTTTTCACTTCTGGCAATCTACCACAGAAAACCAATCTAAAATTTTAGCACCATTTATAATATACTATGCAAAAATTGGGGATTAAAAAAGTAAATGATTATTATAAGGTAACAGTTAAGAAAAGACTAAGTGTTATGCAAGTCTTGGGTATGAAACGCTAACAAGATTTTTTATAATCATAAATATATTAAACAAAGAAAAATATGCATAGAAAAAAACAGAAGAAAATACAGAAACGTACTTGTAATTGTTATATTTTGCTGGTCAAGCAATGTGTTTATAACATTTTCCTAATAGTTTTCCATATCTTATAAAATATCGACATCCTTTGTTTTACTTTTATAAATAATTTTATAATAAAGCATTTATTTTAATTTTAAAATATGACACTATTGATGTTTTCGTGCATTTAAATATGAATTAGACAGTCTAAATTAATTTGTTTCTTTTTAAACAATTATAAAAATATAAACATAGACATATAACCTAGAAATATAAGTTTCTATATTTAAAATTCAGTCCCAAATATGATTAATTTACAATTAAAAAGTAATTCAAGTACAAGAGGAACCCAAATAAAACATGTATATACAATTAGATATTACAATGTCTACTTCTTATTTCTGTGTAGTTTATTCTATAGTATATGTTAAATTCTTTGTAAATTATTTTCATTTTCTCTATAAAGCATTGGTAATATTCTGAAAAGAAGGTTATATCACATAGGGATCCTATATGGAAGAACATACTGACTGGCTTAATTAAGAAAAAAATTAGTTTGCTCAAAGGATTTTGGATGTATGATAGAATCAATAGGAAGCTTGAAGAAAAGACTTGAGTAACGGCCAGAAGCTATTTTAGCTAGGCAGCAGGGAACACTGCCAGAAGCACCTCACAGGAGCAGTCCAGTGAGAACACTGCCAAGGTTATGATACCACCACTGTGACTTTGATCCCTCCTGACTGGGGGCGAGAGGACTGCTATAGCCTCTTTTGCTTCCAAAGGAAAGTCACAGGAGACTTAATACCTTAATGAGTTTGCCCTCAAACTGTCTGAGTGTTCAGATACTTTATACCTGCAAAAGTCAAAAGTGTATGGCATTGTTCTATTTTTTGTATTATAAACCTACTACGGCTTCTATATCTTAGTTGAATGAAGCGTCATCTTCATAGTCACTCAGAGTAAAAAACCTGAAATTCAGCTTTAAATATTTACTCTTTATCTCACTTATGCACTGTATTACAGAGTCTTAACACGTTAAAGCATTTTAAACATCAGTGTCTTATTTGCATTCTGAATATCTCTACCTTAATACATGCCCTCCTTAATAATTACCAGGACTGTTTGAATAATATCCTTATTTGTTTATATTTGATGAAGATATTAAAAACATATATCAGTCCCAAATGGTTATTTAAAATAATTTAGCTTTGAAATATATACATATATATAGGAAAGTTATGGAAAAGAAGAAAAATGTGATAAAAACCAATGTTTCATCAAAATGGCTTTAGAATTGATGGACCAGCTTGAAAACAATAAATAATATAGAAGAGGAAAATAACTAAATCAAAGAGCTTTATTTAAAGAATATTATGTCAGTTTTCTATTGCTGCTGTAACAAATTATCATGAGTTTAGTGCTTAATCAGTACAAATTTATTATCTTAAGCAGTTCTATTGGTCAAAAGTTTGACACAGTCCTCACCAAGCTAAAATCAAGGTGTTGGTAAGGCTACCTTTCTTTCTGGAGACTCTAGGGATGGATTCTTTTTCTTGCCTTTTTTACTTTCTGGAGGATACTCTCAGTCCTTGGCTCATGGCTCCCTTGTTTCATGTTCAAAGCCAGCAAAATAGCATCTCTTTCAAATTCTTCTTTAATTATCACATTTCTCTCACTGAGCACAGCTGGGACAATTTCATGGTCCTTAACTTTAATCATATCTGCAAAATCCCTTTGTAAAGTAATATGTTTACAGGTTCTAGGAATCAGGACATAGACATCTTTTGGAGGCCATTATTCTGCCAGGGACAGAACTAAAATACTAAAACTAAAATAAAGAGTTAATAAAGACAATGATTCCTGGAAAAATCTATCAAGTACATAATTCTTTCATATTTATGATTCAGAGAAAGAGAGAGAATTTGACTGCCTATTTTCTTTCTGACCTAATTTCTTAATAACTCTTCTCCTAACTTAATACCTCTCTGCTCCCAAAACACTATTTATTTTGTTGTCCTTGAAAAATAATAGCTATGTTCTGTCTCAGGACATTACAGCTGCTTTTCTGTCTGCCTGGTACTCTTGTATCCACATAGATATCTTCAATATAAGTGCTTGTTATTTGTTTCCATTGAGATCTCTCCTAATGACACTGTTTAACATTGAAATTATATCTTCTTACCCTTCCTATTTCACTCCTTTGCTTCACTTTTTTTATTTTACTCTATAATTTCTATCATCAGCAGCAATACTGTATCATATTTTCTATAAATTCAATGAAGTTAGGAATTTCATTTAGTTTGTTCATTACCTCAATGACAGAAAAGTGAATATCACTTACAAAATAAGTGCCTATAAATAAATACGAGCAGGAAAGAAAGTAAAAGGAATAAAAAATAAAACAACTATAGATATTAACATATATGGGAGACAAAAACTACAAAAAGTAGCTTTATAGAGAAGGAATTAAAATCTAGATAAAATTTGATTGCTCTTTGGGAAAATATAGTAATTGTATTTTCAACATTCATTCTCTACAGAATAATATCAAATAACCTTTATACTCAATAGATGCGAGAAAAACAATTTGAATATTTTAAATAAAGATATAAGCTATCATTTTTGAAATAAAATCTCTAATTGCATATTCTGTTTTTTTGAATGTGCTTTGCTTACGGAAGGTGTTTGGAACTTGATTTGGACTAAAAAGGTCCCTTGTTCTATCATCTAATAAACATAATCTTGCTCCTTTGCTGAAGATTTAGTTGATGAATGAAGAGTAGTCTCAATAAATAAGAGCTAGTATTGCTTAGCCAAACTCAGGGGTTTATTTGATGGTGATCAAAGTTGATGCTCTCTGTCCTTAACGTGAACCAGAGCACTTGCAGCCCTGGTTGCTGGTGGCAGCCATTCTACACACCAAGTAAAACAGCCTGAGGCCTAAGCCAATCTATGAAAGAGAACTTTGCCAAAAGGGTCACAGATAAATGGAACTGGAGTCCTGATTGGGTCATGCCTGCCACCAGAATTATCTGTGGGCTTTTCAGTTATATAATCAGGGATTTTTCTATTGTACAGTTGATTTTTACTTTATAAAAACAAACTGTGTGTGTGCATTGTATAAGATACGGACTTTAAGGAAACAGGGTTTGTTTTTTGTTTTATTTTACTTTAAATTTTAAGATTGAGAGGGATTCTTGCTATATATAAAGTTCTTCCTCCTCCTCTTTAGCACGGCCTAAACCTGTTGTTCTTTATATCAAACTAAGATTCTCAGCAGTTTTGCTTTTCTAACTTGAAATTTTGTTCCCCGAACCTTAAAATAAATTTCAGTATGAACAAGTAGATACTTATTCACTGCATTATTACAGATTGAGATAATTGGCTCTATAATTATATTGTTTCTCTTTAGAAAAATGGAATCAGAGCACTAATACTGCAATTTGTACCTTGATCCCTTTATATCATCCTGTCAGACTTCTGACCTTCAAAGGTTTCCTGAGTCTATTATAACATTTCATAACATCATTCATTTTGCTATCCACACCATTGGTGAGAATGTTCTCATTAATTACTTTCAATTTCAACCATTATACCCTAATCCAAAACCATGTCCTTTTCTTCAACATTTTTTGTTGTGATGTTTTAAACTCTTTCTCAGGGAAAAAAAAAAAATAATCCTAGCTCTTTGTGCAGACATGATGAATTATTTCCATGAAGGCTCATTTACGAAAAACAACAAAGAGCTCTTACTAGAAACAAGGGAACAATCGGTTCAAATGAAAAAGAAGTGACCTACGCCTACCCAGACCCAAATGAACTTCTCCTATGGTTCAAAAATTTGGTTAGCTTATTTCTGTTTGTTTTCTTTTTTCGTTTTCATGCTTCTATGCATTTCCAGCTGGACTGACTTTGGAAGGAGCAATATATTACAAGAAAGCTTGTTCTCATATTTCCAATCTGATTTCAACCTCCATGAGAAAAGTTAGGATAATCACAAGAATGCTGAGTTTCTTATCTGGATCTCATCTTTAAACCTTAAAAGGCTTACCCATCACTAGTTCTTAATTTCCAGTGTTCCCTTCGGGGCTAGAATATTTGTTATGATTAATATATCTCTGATCTTTCCTTCTGTATCTGTCTCATTCTCTTTCTTCCCCTGTCTTCCAAAGATAAAATCTTTCCGGTTTTCCTCTCACATGTATTTGTTTATTTTTAGCTCTTTCATCTTTTGAAAGGTTAACTTTGGAATTATGGCTATAGAAGCCCTGGAAAGTACACTAGAAAAATATATTATGTAGAGATTGTTAGTGAATTTTATGATTTTTCTCTTTTAAAAATGTAAATCCAGCATTCAATTATTTGCCTAGATTGTACAATTAAGGTGTTATTGAACACATAATTTTGTCACTATCAGTTATAGTCATTGATTTTATTGTTCAATGGATATAATTAAAAAGTTTAAATGAATTCTCCTGTAAATATTTTTATTTAAAATTAAATAATTGAAAACATTATTTTTAAAATACAGTGTTTTATTAGAGCAAGAAATTGGAGCCATTATTGGCTTCATTTCATTTTTTCTATTCTGTGAACTTGTAACAGGAGAAAAGAAAGCCAGGGACATTGAAGTACTATGAATTTAATTTACCATTTTTTCAGAGAGTCTGAGATTTGGAGAAAAGGCCTACATGGAAATCAGATTGAATTGAGAGCCAGAGAAAAAGTACATTGGGTAAATAAAAATAATAATGTAGCTACCTAAGAAAAATACAAATGAGAGTGGGTAAAGAGGATAGAAATAAGGTACAGATGACTACATAATCTTGTAAGGCACAACCAATAATACTTTCTTTTTTTGGAGACAGAGTCTCTCTCTGTAGCCCCTGCTGGATTGTAGTGGCATCATCGTAACTCACTGCAACCTCAAATCCCTGTGCTTAAGAGATCCTCCTGCCTCAGCCTCCCAAGTAGCTGAGACTACAGGAACACAACACCATGCCCGGCTAATTTTTCTATTTTTAGTAGAGATGGGGGTCTCACTCTTGCTCAGGCTGGTCTCAAACTCCTGAGCTCAAGTGATCCTTCCACCTCAGCCTCCCATAGTGCTAGGATTACAGGAGTGAGCCTCTACTCTCAGACTAATCTATAATATTTTTGGCTAAAAAAAATTGCCATGAGCCAGTCAATATGAACTAAAACTTTGCTGATAACAACGATAATGATAATGCTTTCATATATACTAATTAATTTATTTTAAAAATAAACTACATATTTGAAATAAATAAGCAAATGTGGTAATATTTAAAGAAAAACATTTCAACATAATTTTGATGCATAAAAATATGGTAAGTTATTTTCATCATCATATCCCTGATTATGACAAAAATGGGAAAATCAGCAAAAAATTAAGAAACTTCCAGTTATTCTTCATAATACTAATATTTTCATTTTCCATAGCCTTGTTTTTCTCAAAACATAATGATATGTAAAACTTCATTAAAGAATTCTGCTCTAGGTCATTTATTATGAAAGAAATTTTAGAATGCATAACAAAACCTGGAAAACTATTACATAGGCTTTTTATTTAATCTAATCTTAGCTTTAAGTTTTGGGATGCTATGTCTATAGCATATTTGAAAAGCCAGCTACAGGAGCAGCTCAGTTTATGGAATAAGAAAAGAGACATTCATAGAGGTTCAAATGTCTAGTTCTCACTAATCTTCTAGATATCAGCAAGTAAATTAATTCCTAATCATTAATTTTCTTATCACTGTAAACTGAAAAATAGTATCTATCTTAAATAATTTGTTAAAAAATTAATTCTAATACATGTAGAGAACACACAAAGAGAAATATAATAAAGTTAGAAATGATAAAGAAACAAGAAACAATACTGGGACTCTAGTAGATTGGACTTTGGAGTCAGACACACTTGATCCAGATCATAACTTTTCTGCTTTTAAGCTGATGATTTTGTGCAAATTCAAACTTCTTATAGGTCCAGTTTTCCCAATTGAAAAATAATGATGCCTATCTCATTGAACAGTTTACAGAATTAAGCAAGATGATGCTTAGTAGAGCTCTTCAAAGAGAGTAACAATCAATGGTGCTAATAATAATAATTTGTGTTAATAAGATGGTGCTTTCTGGATATTTTTAAGTCAATAAATTTACCTGGTAAGAGGTAGCCTGCTGAAAGTCAGATTAATCTTTTTGAAATTTATGCTAACGGAGGCTGAGCTTAATTTTGTTGCCATCACATTTTTGTATTTATTAAACGATGTGAGGAACGAATTTTAAGCATTTGAACTACTTTGATAAAAACTTTCTTTTTTCAAAATTCCAGGAGGAATTTCTAAACTCCCTTAAGGTTATTGTCAATATGATACTGTTTATTTCAACCTATGGATTTGCTTAGCCTCCTTTTTCCCTCCTTGCCACATTTACCAGCTTTAACTGGTGTCAACTCTTCCTGACCTCTAGTGAGGCAAATGGCTGAAGCGTCTGGCAGGTTCATTTGCACAGTAATGAGTTCTGTCTACTAGTCTGCTAGAGACTGATGGGGGAGAAGGAGATTACCTTCCACCACTGCCCATTAAATGTGATTGACATGCCTGTATGATATCTGTCTTGCTTAACAGCCCTCTCTCCTCCTCTAGAAACATTTCATGAACACAAAGAGTTGTACTTAAATGAGGTCTGAAGCATTGCTCTTCTTCTTTCACATATTTTTATTTAAATTGTTATAGTGGAAGAAGACAGAATGTATTTAACGAAAAGAAAAAAAAACGATATGACACTGTATATAACTCATAAGAGAAATAAACTTTTCAATATTAAAAAATTGGAAAGACTAAGTCTCCTACATCAAAAGAAACATGGAAAAAAGGAGAAAATATTTCCTAATTTATTATGTTTTCTTTAGCATCTTTAATTATGCCATTTTATTTAATATTTTAAAACATTGGCATTTATTACAGCTTTTACATCTGCATTTTTTTCTAATCTTCTGTTTTACTTTTTCTTTTAGTTTCATATTTTTTATTTTAATATGACTTTTGTTTTATGTCATAATTCTTATGAACCTCACTCTATCTCCAAAGAGTCTAATAGCTCAATAACACATAAAATTGCAACAAACACATAATAACTCTTTAATTTTATACCTTCTGAAGAATGCATTTAGCAGAAAGTATTCCAAAATCCTCAATGTAAGAAGTATATTTTAATTCTTATACAATTAATTTTTCCTTACCTTCAACATATAAGATAATAAAATTATAGACATTTTAACTTAAGGTCCTATTGCTAGAGCCCATTTTTAAACAAAATGGAAAGCTAAATTCTATTTAATTGCAAGAAATCATGGGCAAGTCATATTGAAATTCTTTCCATGTAGTAAAATATAACAAGTGTTTTCCATTGTTAGATGTTTACATTCATTCCTCCTTATGCCTAAGACCTGTGTTTTATGTCAAACTTGAGCATGATTGAGTTTTTAAGTGTGTCTAATCATAACATTATTTATGCAAAGATCTCATGAATTAATAGCTTAAATAGTTGCCCACTAACTTTGAACTACATGCATTGGATTCTTACGTAAGCATCTTTCCACAAAATGCAATCATGTATCTCTATTGGTTTAAGTTTTAGATACAGCTCCAAGTGGAACTATTTGAGGCATGAAATCCACCTCAATATAATCTAGAAATTTTATATGTACTGGTGTAAATTAATTGTTTGACAAGAGCAATGTAGCTGTGAAAGTGAGAATAGAGCAGAAACATATTTACATCCACTCTGCATTCATTTTCATCAAATGAGAGAGCAAGAGGCAAGCAGCTTCAGAAGATAAAGCAAATGCTGCTGTTTGGAGTCACTAAACAATTGTACCACATCAATTGTTTACAGTATATTTCCCAGAGTTTTGCTATTGCAGAACAGTAAGCCCTGAAGAATGGTAAATATCATTTGTCAATTCTAGCAAAACAGTTGTTCTTATATTCTGTTTACAAGAAAAAAAAATGCTTCTTCCACATTGATAATTGCTTTATAAAGGTATGGAGAAAGAGGTATTGGGCACCCTTCTAGTATTAGCATTATAATGTAATTTAACTCAGAATAGAGTAGGAAATTGAATAATAGTTGCAAAATGTATGTGTTATTTAAAAGCATGAAGAGTAATTACTTCACCAATTACAGAAAGTCCAAAACAATTATGACTTACAGAGTACAAGAAATACATTAAAGTTTAAGAAGATAATTTTAAACAAAAAAATAGCAGTAAGACATATAATCTCTTGATTTTATTTATAAAGACATATACACTATTTTGTTGAATAAACTATTATATTAAAAGTAAAATAATTGGCCGGGCGCGGTGGCCCACGCCTGTAATCCTAGCATGAATCCTAGCATGATTTCCATGAATCACGAATGTTCTTAATTACTCTGGGAGGCTGAGGCGCGTGGATCGCTCAAGGTCAGGAGTTTGAGACCAGCCTGAGCAAGAGCAAGACCCCCGTCTCTACTAAAAAATGGAAAGAAATGATCTGGACAACTAAAAATA
>CAUYSK010031563.1:0-10525 GCA_963575035.1 Avahi laniger
TGGGCTCAAGTGATCCTTCTGCCTCAGCCTCCCGAGTAGCTGGGACTACAGGCATGCGCCACCATGCCCGGCTAATGTTTTTTCTATATATTTTTAGCTGTCCAATTAATTTCTTTCTATTTTTGGTAGAGACGGGGTCTCCCTCTTGCTCAGGCTGGTCTCGAACTCCTGAGCTCAAACAATCCGCCCACCTCGGCCTCCCAGAGTGCTAGGATTATAGGTGTGAGCCACCGCGCCCGGCCTGGTTTTGGTTTTTAATTCTGTATATGCGGTAAATCACATTTATTGATTTGCATGTGTTTAACCATCCTTTCATCCCTAGGATAATACCACTTGATCATGGTGATTTTTTTTTTTGACATGCTGTTGTATTCAATTTTGTAGTATTTTCTTGAGAATTTTTGCATCTATGTTCATGAGGGATGTTGGTCTGTCCTTTTCTTTTTTTGTTATATCCTTTCCTAGCTTTGGTTTAAGGGTGATACCAGCTTTGTGGAATGAGTTAGGGGAGGATTCCCTCCTTGTTGATACTATGGAGCAGTTTCATAACTATGAATCCGTCTGGTCCAGAGATTTTTTTTGTTGGGAGATTTTTTTATTACTGATGCAGTCTCCCCACTCATCATTGATTGGTTTATTTGGGATTTTAATTTCTTCCTGATAGAAGCTTGAGAGGTTGTGTGTTTCTAAAAATTTACCCGTTTCCTCTAGATTTTCCAGTTTGTGTGCATAGAGGTATTATATTAGTCTCAGATGACCTTTTATATTTCTGTGGCATTAGATGTAATGTCTTCTTTTTCATTTCTCATTGAGCTTATTTCATTCCTCTCTCTTGGTTAATGTAGCTAGTGGTCAGTTGATTTTATTTATATTTTCAAAGATCCAACTTTGGGTTTCATTGACCCTTTGTATTGTTTTTTTGGTTTCAATTTTTTTTCTGCTCTGATCTTTGTTACTTCTGGTCTTCTGCTAGCTTTGGGTTTAGTTTGTTCTTGTTTGTCTAGTTCCTTGAGACATGACATTTGGTTGTTAAATTTGTGTTCTTCCTATGTTTTTGTTGCAGGCATCTAGTGCTGTGAACTTCCCTTTAAGCAGTGCTTTTGCTGTATTCTGGAGATTTTGGTAACTTGTGTCGCCATTGTCATTCAATTCAATAATTTTTTGATTTCTATCTTGATTTTATCATTGACTCAAAGATTGTTTAGCAGCAGATTAATTTCCATGTATTTGTATAGTTTTGAGAGTTCCTCAGTAATTGACTTATAGTTTCATTTCACTGTGATCTAAGAAGATACATGGCATGATTTCAATTTTTAAAAGTTTGCTGAGACTTGCTGTGTGGCCTGATACATTGTCTGTCTTGGAAGATGTTTCATATGCTAATGAGAAGAATGTATATTCTGCAGTTTTAGTGTAGAATGTAGAATATACTAAAACTGCAGAATATACATTCTTCTTGCTATGTCTGAGTGAGTGAGTGAGTGAGTGAGTGAGTGAATGAGTGAGTTAGTTAAATGTCTGTTAGTTCCATTTGTTCTAGAGTCGCATCTAAGCCCAGTGTTTCCTTATTGATTTTCTATCTTGAGGATCCTTCTAGTTCTGTTGGTGGAGTGTCGAAGTCCCCCACTAATGTTATGTTGCTGTTTAATTCATTTTTTAGGTATAGTAGTATTTGTTTTATGCATCTGGGAGCTCCGGTGTTGACGCATTTATATTTAGAATTGTTATATCTTTTCGTTGAATTGTTCTCTTTATCTTTATGTAGTGACCATCTTTGTCTATTTTTACTGAAGTTATTTTAAAGTCAGCTTTATTTGACATAAGCATAGCTACACCTGCTCACTTTTGGTTTCTATTTATGTGGAATATTTTATTCCAACACTTTATTTTGAATCTGTGAGCTTCTTTATGAATTAAATGGGTTTCTTGGAGACAGCAGATATTTGGGTTTTTAAAAAAAGTCCATTCTGTCAATCTATAACTTTTAAATGGGGCATTTAGACTGTTTACATTCAATGTTAATGTTGATATGTGATATACTGTTCCAGTCATCATGTTGATTTTTACCTGGTTGCTTTATATTCTCCTTCATGTTACTCTTTTTTAGGAACTGTGAGTTTTTATTTTTCAGTGTTCTTATACTGGCAAATATTGACTGTTCCTTTTGGGGTTTAGAGCACTTTTGAGTATTTCTTATAGGACAGGTCTAGTGGTGACAAATTCCTTTAGCATTCACTTGTTTTGGAAAAACTTTTTTTCTCTTTCATTTATGAAACTGAGTTTTGCACAATACAAAATTCCTGAATGAGAGTTACTCTGTTTAAGAAGACTAAAGATAGGACCCCAATACCTTCTAGCTTGTAAGGTTTCTGCTGAGAAGTCTGCTGTTACTCTGATGGGTTTTCCTTTGTAAGTTACTTGATGTTTCTTCTTGTGGCTTTTAGGATTTTCTCCTTCACTTTGACTTTGGCTAGTCTGATGATTATGTGCCTTGGTGTTGTCCTGTTTGCAGTGAATCTTCCAGGAGTTCCATCACCTTGTATCTGGATGCCTAAATTTCTGCAAGACCAGGAAGTTTTCTTCCATTATACCTTCAAATAGATTTCCCATGCCGTTTGCCTTTTTTTTTGTTTCTCCCTCAAGGGATGCCTTTGATTCTTACGTTTGGGTGTTTTACATAATTGCATATTTCTCAGACTATATTCATTTCTTTTGACTCTTTTTCTTTATTTTTGACTGGATTAATTTGAAAGCCTTATTTTCTAGCTCTGAAATTCTTTCTTTTGCTTGATCTAGTATGTATTGTTTACTTTCCATTGTATTTTGAAATTCTGTAAATAACTCTTTCATTTCCAGAAGTTATGTTATATTTTTTCTTTAATTATCTATCTGTTTAAATATCTGTTTTGTGAATTTTTTATTCATGTCTTTAATTTTTTTTTCTTTGTGTTGGTTTTCAACTTTCTCATGGATCCCATTGAGCTTACTTGTGATCCATATTTTGAATTTCATTGACATTTTAGAAATTTCCTTTTGGTTGGCATCCTTTGCTAGGGAGCTGTTATGATCCTTTGGGGGTGTTGAAACAGCCTGTTTTTTCATGTTGCCAGAGTTCTTTTTCTGGTGTCTTCTTATCTAGAACTGTTTCCCTCAGCTCAAAACAGGTAGCTTTGCGGTTCACCTGTTCTCTGTTGGGATCTTTGCTGCTCAGTGTAGAGAGGTACAGGTACACTCCCTTTCAGCTTGTGCAGGTAGGTCCTTACTGTGGTATTACTGGCAATTTGGGTCACTTGAACTTTAGACCCTTGGGGGAGTGTTCAGGTGCCAGTGGTGTTTGACTAGGATTGGTAATCCCCAGCCCCCAAGTCCCTGTGTGGCATGCTTATGTCTTGGTGGGACCAGACTGAGACCTGGCTGGCAAAACTTGCCCTTAAGTCTCCCTGAGTTCAGATGATGGCTGTGATAGTGAGGTGTGGATAATCTCCTGGTCTGGAAGAATCCTTAGTCAGGAGAAGGGTGGATGCACTATGAGTCTGACAGAGGAGGGATGGGGCCCCTTTGATGAGATTATCAGAGGTAGGCAGCCGTGGGGCCCACAAGCCTCTCACACCTCCCGCTCTTGGTAGTGATAGGGGTCTGTGTCCTTTGGTAGCACAAAAGTACCTAGATTCCCAGTTCCCACCCTTGCTCATCTGCAGCAGGGCTGGTAGAGGCAGCTTAGCCCACTGTGTGCAGGGCTACCAGACTCGCTGTAGGTTGTGGCTGAAATGTTCCTGTAGGGAAGTATAGTTTTGCCAGGGACTTGCTTCCAGAGTAGGTAGCTCATCCCAGAAGAGCTAGGCACCTTCTCCAGAGGATTGTTAGTCCTACCCTCCCTGGATGGAATTTTTGTCCTTGGTGTTCGCTTACTTAAGCACCTGGACTTTCTGCTCTCTCCCTGGCCTGGCAGTGGCAGAGGTAGCAAAGAAAGCTTGAACCTCTCTAGGTGTGCTAGGCTCCCAGAATGGCTAGGGGCTGTTGTTGAAATGCTCCTGCAGGGAAGGGGTAATTGTGCCAGGGAATCACCTCCAGGGTGGGTATGATCAGACAGGCAGCTCAGAGAGAGAACTGCTAGCCCTACCCTCTCTCATCCAAGAGGGTAGTTTTTGCCCTTGGGGCAGACAAAAGGGCTTGCTGGGGCTTTATAGTGGGTAAGGAGTGAGCCTTAAGCTTCACAATGGAATCCCAAGTGTAATAGGCACTCTGTCAGAGGCAGGGCAGCCACTCCCAAGTGCCCTGGCTTAATCATCCCCTGTGGAACCCTTTCTGATCCCAATTGGAAACAACCTTTCATCCACAGCTGCCTTGGCTGTTGTGGGTGGGGCAAGTGAGGAGGAGAAGGCCCCGAATATTGGGGAGCTCATTCCCTGGTCCCCTTTGTCCTGTGAGGCCCTCTGGCAGGCTGCACTCTCCTTCCAGCTAGAAGTAGACCACCCTGAATACCTAGGCTCTGGGAGATCCACAGTTCTTCTGGGACCCACTGGTCCCCCAAAGCTGCTGTGGTCCAAGTGGGTGTTGGAGAGTGTTGGCTGTCAATCAAGTGATATACAGACTTAGTGCTGAAATCCTCTGGACAGCTGCAAAATTGCTGCCTGTCCATATAGGGAGGGAAATGAACCACACCCAACATGTAAAACCCAAATGTGGTGAGCTGAGTACTATTACTATTGGGTGTGCATCCCCCTGCAAGCCTAAAACTGGCTGTCTGACGGCACACCCATGCCAAAAAGCTTGTGCTTGTGAATAAAGACAGCTATGTCAATAGCATTGGGTCTTAGAGGAGAGGTCAACATCTTTATATCCCTTCCCAGGCTCTGGTAGTGCTTTTGCACTGAGGTGGGGACACTCTCCTACCCTACAGACTCCTCTCTTAACCCACATCTCCATCGGAAGGAGTGCAGACAACTTCAGGTCACGAGCCAGGGGCTTTTAGGTGCAGGAGAGTGTATATTCTCCCTTCTTCTTCTTTCTTAAGAAGTATTCGCACAGGACTTTCCGGTCCCCTTGGGGCAGCCCACTCTAAGAGTCAGAACTCCAGGAATACTGCTGCTCTCCTTTGTCTCCCTGTTCCTTTATTTTTGTGACAGTCCATGTGTGCTAGGGAATGTTTGTGTGAGATCCAGGGATAACGAAACTGAGGGCCTGTGACTTCCCCTGCAGGATAGAAGCACCCAGCATGTGTGCAAGCATATGGTGCCTGCTGTCTCAGCTCATGTCTGTGGTTTGGGGAAGCCACCCGGCATGGGCCTGCAGCCCAGTACTCGCCTCCTATGAAGCTCTCAGTTTGCTAAAGGAGACAGTGCGCAGATTTGAAGGGCCCTCTGACATATCAGGAGCTGGCGGACTGCCATAAGTGTAAGGGGAAGAAAAGTAAATACCCCCACCTACCATTTCCTCTGGAGTCCGAATCTCTCAGGGGTCAGTCTCTGCCAAAATATTGCTCATCCTTGTTCTGCTTGGCAGTTTTTTCTTGGGGTGCCTCCAGTAAGGGTAAGTTTTGGCAACTTTTCCTCAGTATTTCACCTGGGCTATGCTTTTTCACCTGAAACTTTTTCTTCTTTTTGGGACGATCTGGTGACTGATGTCTCTAGTCAGCCATCCTCTCCCTCCCCCATTTTTTTTTTTTACATGGTTAAAAATAAATCTCTGAAATTAATTTTGTGGGTATTTTAACCTGTCTCAAACAATTCCAGTAGCCACTTATAATACCACATGGTATTAAAAAATAAACTCCAGGCTATGCACAGTGGCTCACGCTTCTAATCCCAACACTTTGGGAGTCTTAGGAGGAAGGATCATTGAGGCCAGGAGTTTGCGACCAGCTTGGGCAACATTGTTTGACCCCTTCTTTACAAAAATTTTTTTAAAAAATGAGGTAGGTATGGTGGGGCATGTCTGTAGGCCCAGTTACTAGGGAAGCTGAGGTGGGAGGATTGCTTGAGCCCAGGAGTTTGAGGTTATAGCGAGCTGTAATCAGGCCAGTGCACGTCAGCCTGGGCAATACAGCAAGACCCCATCTCTAAAAGATACATAAAAAATAAAAAAACCCACCATTAGTAGCTTATTATAATAGATAGTTTCTCATTTATGTAACCATCCAATACCAGAGTTAGTGGTAGACATCTTTTCTTTGTAAGATGATTCAGGAATCCACGCTCCTTCCATTTTCTGGCTCTTCTTACCTCTGGAACCTCCATGTTGTTTGCATTTGTTTGGTGGAATGGGAGAGAGAATGAGAAGCAGTGCCTACTTCTTAGAAGCCTTTGGCTCCTCTGTTTACATTCCATTGATGGGAACTTAACCACATACTAAGGTGAGCTAAGTAATGTATTCCATGGCTGGGTGCTTGCTTCCCCACTTCAGTGCATACTATGGAAGGGAGAACACAAATTTTCCACACTGCAGTTATTTTTAGGTAATTAGAGAGAAGGTATGCACTGAATATTTTGCTTTTGTTTTATTTCTCCAAAATGTAGTAGATTATAAAAGCTATTGATTAGTGGTAGGATAAGAGCATTTCCTGCCTTTATGTTAGAACTAGAGTCCTAAAGGAAGTTCGGAACTCTGATTAGGAATTTTCTCAGCCTCTGTTCAGTTACATCCAAAGGTACCTACTGTTTTTCATGAGTTTAGCTTTTAGCAACCACATTGCTACTGTTATTTTTGGGTACTTGCTTATGGTTTTAAATTAATTTGGACGTTTTAGATATTAATTCCCTTTATGATTTCTCCTAAATCATCTTCCAAAAACATCATCCCCATGTATATCACATTTTATACAGATGATCTAGGGCAAATCAAGTAAGTAAAGTGATGACTGTTGTGTTTGTGATTATGATAGTCATATATTTGTGTGTGTATGTATGTGCAATAAGGATTATGTTTTAATGATTTTATTTTATTAAGTAATTTTTAGGAAAAATGGCCATTATATACATACTTATATTTATTCATGTTATTGTTTACAAATGTTTAAATATGAAATATAGTACTATCTACTAATTTTACTTTAAAAGAAGGAACCTAACTTATTTTACTGCTGTGGCCAAAGTACCCTGCTTATACTATCAGTAAGAATTGAAATACAGAAAATATCACATGAATAAAGCTATATTCAGGTATAAATGATATTTCTTAAGGTTTCTTCCTCAGTAAATTTGGATCAAATATGTTTGTGGAGTTTCTCACTGTATACACTAGCTTTAGTGATGTATAAAGCAGAAGAATCCTTTCAAAAAACAAATTCACATGCTAAAGCAAATTAAATTTATATTGATATAATTCCTTATAATTTGCTAGGGTTTAGTCCTAGCCTTTGAGAAAGGAAGGCAAAGGAGATTTGTTTCCTGCTGGTGAGGACCTTTGATATAGTACAGGATTTCTTAACCTGGAATCAACACTAGAATTCTTAGAGGACGCGAACATAGATGGGGAGGGTGGTAAAAAATTTGAAATTAATTTAAAAAAGATAAGCGAAGAGAGAAAGCTGATCTAGGAGATTTAAAATAATCGTTAAAGCCATTGAAGACTAAATTTGTAGCTTTATCAGTTCATATAATTATTTGGTTTTCTTTGTGTGGCTCTGTAACCCAGATATTGGAAATATGAATTTAATGTTAAGTTAAAAGAATAAGAATGTGAGTTTTGATTAGTGCCCTGAACTCCTTTCAGCAGTTGTAGTTCTTTGAGGGTCCTGAGTTACTTGAAACAAGACAATGTTTAATCTGGCAAGCATGGTCTTGTTTATAGATATCTTACTGTTTGTAGTATCATTGGGCTAGGATATGAACGGCTTCAAACTGTATGCAGAAAGAATCTGAAAAAATGTACTGAAGAAAAGTTAAAAGCCCCATGTCCCATATTCAGACTTCGCCTTCACCCATCACTGAGATGTCTGCCTCGGTATGTTCCTTACTAGCTTCTCCTCAGATCTATAGAAATAAAAATTGTGGATCTAAAGATACTGAATGTGTCTTCAGTAAGGATATCAAAATGCGTCAGCATGATGGCTTGAATTAGGATAGAGAAGAACACTGTGATCCAAGAAACAAAGCTTCAGTGACAGGGATGGAAGGGGGGGTGACTTAAGAGGCCAGTGTGTCACAAGGAGAAGGAGTGGTGATAGGAAGGTAAGCCACCTGGCAAGGGTCTTAAAGGCAGATCTGTTTTTTGAATGCTGCTAGAAACAGGATGGTTAGGATAAGACAGTTAGTAGCTAGGAGATAGTAGTTATCGTAAAATACTTAAAAAGGAAGTACTGTATTATTCTGAGGCTACTGGGAGAACAACCAAGTTTCGGATAGGGCCAACGAGATTTTGTGAACTGTTTGAATGTGTAGAGGAATTATACGGTGAGCTGCTAGTTCACTGTGCTCAGTGGAAGTAGTAAGGGAAAGAAGATAAGTGGAAGTATGAATTAAGAGAAAGAAATCAAGAGCTCTGTGGCATTTTAGACTACAGCAAAAAACAGGGTAACTTTGTGTTCTTAATGGTTGTGGATGATACAGATTGCACAGTCATTTTAAAAGATTTATTACCTTCAGAGTTGAGAGTAAGTTGGCATTAAAATTGTTTGGTCACATAGGCTGTCTAGGTGCTTTTTGCTTTAATTGACCTGTAAGTGACCCCCAGTATTTTATAGTAAGAAAAATATTAGAATATTAGAAGACGAAGAGAGAAAGTTGTCATTACTTAACTGGGATGGTCTTGGGCAAGTCACTAAACATCTTCTACCCCTACTTTCCTTATCAATATTTGATTACCTGCATTTTAGGCTTCTCGTGAGAGTCAAATGAAGTTGATATATGCCAGTGTATTGTTGTACAAATTATTTTAATTATACTTGAATTATACTTTTATTATAAACTCAGAAAATTCATGATAAATTCAGCCCAATTTCAGTGGGGTTAAGGTGGTTCTAGTTCTGTAGATACTACATTTTTTTTGTATTTGTAGATATCATAGATATTGAATTCTAGAACACATCCTGTTAAAATTCTAAAAAGTTCAAAAAAAGTTATAAGGGGTAAGGTTCTGAGCAGTTACATTTTGAGCCAGTGAATACCTTTTCAAGCATATGTAATGTCTCTTACATACAAAACATGTTCTTTTTAATTGCATGTTAAAGAATTTACCTAAGGAATACTGCTTAGAATAAGATGGCTGTGGTTAATCAGAGTAATTCATTTGAATCTTGTTTTTTTTTTGATATCATTATATCCTATAATAAAGGCATGGTACAGCTACACAAAGTAGTTCAGAGTGGTTCCACAAATTCTGACACTAGGCTATGCAAAGAGAAAAATAAGGACAGATAATGAATATCCCTTCTTATCTTTTTGTTTATTTTTTTTTACTATTAAATTGTTGGCAACCCTTTGCTAATCTCTCAAAAATTTTTTTGAGATTTCCTGGTTCATGAAATAAAAACATTTTGGAATCGCTAATTTATATAATCCAAATTTAAAATCTGACATTATACCGTTGGCAGCTAGCAGAGGACATTTTCTCTTCCCATTTTCACTATCTAAGCTCCTGCTGATGGCTCTCTGAAAACAGGTGGTTAATGTTAACTGTTATTTTAACAGCATCTGTTCAGTATAAGACAAAGTCTCTCAGCTCTCCTTAAAACTATGGTGAATCTCTTCTAGTCATGTTTAAAACATGAACTTACCTCATTCCAGGTTTTAGATATGCATTTATGAAAGGTTTGTTCCTCACCCCTCTGCCCCCTCTGCCCCATACAGATATTCCCCAACTCCAAAAAAGGATTAAATGTTTTCATGTATCAGGAACTATGGCAAATACTTTTTGTATCCACTGTACTACCTTTCATGGTAAAATGGATAAAACCAGCACTTAGTAAATCAATGATTTACTAATGTGATTTAACAAATAATTTCTTTTTGGATGTATAGTTAAAAAACAATATTTAGCCGGGCGCGGTGGCTCACGCCTGTAATCCTAGCACTCTGGGAGGCCGAGGCGGGCGGATTGTTTGAGCTCAGGAGTTTGAGACCAGCCTGAGTAAGAGCGAGACCCTGTCTCTACCAAAAATAGAAAGAAATTAATTGGACAGCTAAAAATATATAGAAAAAATTAGCCGGGCATGGTGGCGCATGCCTGTAGTCCCAGCTACTTGGGAGGTTGAGGCAGAAGGATCGCTTGAGCCCAGGAGTCTGAGGTTGCTGTGAGCTAGGCTAACGCCACGGCACTCACTCTAGCCCGGGCAACAAAGTGAGACTCTGTCTAAAAAAAAAAAAAAAAACAAAAAAAACAATATTTATTACTTTTTTATTGAACTCATATACTCTTGTCAGAAATTTAGAAAATAATTTTTAAGAGAATGAAACTATCATCCATAATCGTAATTTTTAATATTTTGATATGTTATTCTGCCTGGTGTTTTTGGTCTGGGCTTATATTAAGATTGTATCTGTTTTGTAGAAGTGAAATGATTTAATTTTTTCCATTGTTGATATTCCTT
>CAUYSK010031571.1:0-24986 GCA_963575035.1 Avahi laniger
TTAAGTAATCTTCTAAAGCACAACTTTTCCTAATCTTTATTCTACTGAAATTAAAATTAAGTCCTGGCTGGGCGCAGTGGCCCACGCCTGTAATCCTAGCACTCTGGGAGGCCAAGGCGGGCGGATTGTTTGAGCTCAGGAGTTCGAGACCAGCCTGAGCAAGAGCGAGACCCCGTCTCTACCAAAAATAGAAAGAAATTAATTGGACAGCTAAAAATACATAGAAAAAAAAATTAGCCGGGCATGGTGGCGCATGCCTGTAGTCCTAGCTACTTGGGAGGCTGAGGCAGTAGGATTGCTTGAGCCCAGGAGTCTGAGGTTGCTGTGAGCTAGGTTGACGCCACGGCACTCACTCTAGCCAGGGCAACAAAGTGAGACTGTCTCAAAAAAAAAATCCTGTTCCTCTTGCTTCATACTATATTTACTGTCACCTAATAGGTGGATTTTTGCTATGCCATCCCGTGTGAGAGATGTTTCCTTTCTCCTGGGCTCACAGCAGCAATTCAGGCAGTTGTCACCAGGTAACAGTGAAATCTCAGGTGTTGGTGGAGGTCCTCAGGAAGTTTCCCTGAATGAGTCTGAGACTCAGTGGATGCTGCCCAACAATGAACTTCCCCTCTGTGCTTGGGAGCAAATGGGATTAAGAAGCAAGGACAATCATAGCCCATTATTCTCTGATCAGAAGACAGGCTGCAAATTTGTAATAAAGAAGGAGAATTCAGCAGTATCTAAAGGCTCTTTGTTGAAAGTTTCTTTTTGTTTGGTAGCCAGGCTATGTCTAAAGTTTCTTTGTCAGAGTCTTAAATTCGGTTTGAGAAATTAAATTCGTTTGCTCATTCTTTCAATAAACTTTTGTGTCTATAAACAGATTAGGGAGAAAGCTGTCTATCATTGGTCCCAAATAAAGTAAAAGGTTGCAACTGGATGTCTCCATGGGCCCTCAATTTCTGCCCTAAAGAAAACAATAAAAGACTTTAGGGGGTCCTCCTCCATCCACCTCCACTGAGATCACAGCCTAGGCTGGCTCAGACGGACCTGGTTACAGACGGCAAGCAGCACCCTCTGTTGTCTTCTTCTCCCAGTACCCACAGACTCACTGTGCCAATTAAAAGGGCTGGGCCTGTGCAGACTCCCACCTTTGGGTAGACGAAACAGATTCATTGTTCTCTCCTAAACAGGCTTTTACCTCTACCACCAAAATTGAAGGTTCCCTGTGAACTTTGGGTTGCTAAACATAATGGTCTGTTCTCAATCTGGTGGTCAGAAACATTCTCCTTGTTTGACTTCCATGATTTTACTAATTCTCAGCCTACCTCTGGGGCCATTCTTCATCTTTTGCTACAACCCTTTCCTCTGCCCACCTCTTAAATACTGACATTCTCCCAAGTTCTATCTATTGCCACCATCTTGTCTTATATTCTTCTTGATTCTTTCAACCATTCTACTGGGCTGAGCCACCAAGCATATGCTAAGGATTCCCAAATGTTTTCTCTGGCTCAGTCTTCTAGCTCCTAACCACCAGATTCCTATATTCTACTGCCTACTGAATGTCTCCACTTGGATAGGAAATTCAGACTCAACATGCCCAAAATTAGTTCACTGTGGTTCCCACCCCTCCTCCCAAACTGTGCTCTCTGTCCTGCAAGACATCCACCCAGTTGCACTGGCCTATGGCATAGCCATAAACTGGGAGATGCCTTTGACTGTTCTCATTGCCTCACCTCCCACATCCAATAAGCACTAAGCCCTGTTGGGTTTACCTGCTAAATCTCAAATTCAACTCTTTCTCTCCATTTCTACTATCCCTGTCTTAGTTACCAATTCCATCCCCCATTTGGCCACAAAAGTACTGTATCTAAAACACAAATCTACTCATGTCCTCAGTGCTGGAAATCCTACAGAAGCTCCCCTGCCGAGCCCTTGAGCATGGTAGAAAAGATTCTCTTTGCCCTAAACTTTACTGATTACTCCAACATCATTCCCCAAGCCTCCCATTCCAGAGTTTCACACCATCCTGATTCATCTTTCCTTGCTTTGTTCACGCTGATCATTCTTACTTAAAATGTTCTTCCTGAACTCCTTCACCAGGTATCTGTCAGTACTCACGGCCTAAGTCACTTTCTCCAGAAAGTCTTCCTTGTTGCCTCTGTCATGTGCTTCCCCGTGCCCTCTCCAATGTCTGTCACAGTACACAACACATTGCATTGCAGCTATCCTTATGTGCTTGTCTTCTCAAGACCACAAACTCCTAGAGCCCACAGTGAGAAGGCCTTGGGATTTAGGGTCAGAGGACAAGATTCCAAATCCTAAATCTATTACTTATTAGCTTCAAGGTTTTGGAATGTCACTTGGTCTTTGTGAGCCTCAATGATTATAACATCTAATTCATAGGATTCTTTGATCAAATGTACTGGGGCAAATCATATGACACATCTGCTATTTCCTCAGCTTTACAATTGGCTCAGCAATCTCTAGAGTCGCTTCCAGGTTTAAAAGTTTTCTAAGCTTATGAGGCCTACTTGCCATTTTCCTGCAATCAATAGCATTCGCAAATTTATAAACCATTAAAAATGATTAAAACTACACAACAAATAAAAAGTATTCTCTGTTAACACATTTAAACTGGCTTGCTGGATTAACCAGGGCCCTACACGTCCTCTTCAAAACATGCTCCCTGACACCCAGGGCACACTTGATGCCTGCAGCTAGTAGGTCATCTCTACTCTGCTGGCTTACTTCTGTCCCCAACAGCTCAGTTCCTGCATGACCCAGAGTCAGTTGGGTTTGTCAGTCTAATTAGGTAATTAACTATAAAACAAACTAATACTATATGAATGTGAAATGAAAAGGAGTTGCTTTCTATGGAAACCAGACTGAATGTTTTGGAAAGACTCAATACCATGGGCTGCTAAAAAAAATAAATTCAAATGATGAGTGGACAAGACAACTGTAAAAGATTGAAGGGGGGAAAAGGTAGCAATTGAGAAGGATCCTGCAGACAGACTGCATCACAATTGTTCTAGAAGCCAAAACTAGAAATGGTGGGTGATGCATTTTGAGAAAGATGATATGTAATTCCAGAGGACCCATTTAAAAAAGAGAGAGACCTTTATTCTACATTAAAAAGTTTGTGAAAAGAATGGACATTTATGTTAAAATTAAAATTAAAATGTAAGATGTATCTGTATCACTTACCTGATTTTTATAGTAAGGAACCAATTGCTATAGAGAAGAGGGTTCTACCTGAGCTGAGCATTTTTAAATTAAGAGAAGAGAAGGGACTGATTGCCCCTTCTGAGGGTCACCCACTAGAGCCTTTGTTTAATTTCTTCCTTCTAAGTTTGACTAAGAGGGTTGGCATTTCTTTTTCAAAAGAATCCCATGGAGAGAGAAGTAACATAGTGTTCATCCACCGCACTTCATCCAGAACAATTCAGTACAGAACACTCAGCTTGACATAATGGAGTCTGAAAAGCCACGTTTCTATTATTTTCTCCCACAGAAATGGTTTCTCAATAGGCAAATGTAAAACACTCGTCAAAGAAGAGCAATAAGATGACTCTGTGTCAGAGGTAGCTTGAGACATAACTCATAAAAACCCTTATTTCATAGTCAGGGTTCCTGGTAAAATTTCTGGAATTGACATTTTTTTTAGGTTAAGGTTTGTACTTGAAATTGGATCAAAGTTGAAAGGAGATGAACTATAAAGGATATAATAAATAAAAAGAGATTTCATTTATTAATAAGTGCCTCACAAAACTGATCAGAAGAAGAAACAAAATTTTTGGACTTGTCACCTCACAAATCTGTCATTTTAAGATATGATTTTGATAGTCTCATGCATAAAAATGTGATTATAATTAATATATGAATTATCAAAAATTGCTGGAAGTCCACTATTTTCATATGCCTTGAAAGATTTATACTGTACTCTACATGTTGATCAAATATAATAATAAAAGATGAAGGAAGGTACCAAGACATTCAAGCTAGCAATTATGACTGTTAATCTGTAACCTAAAATAAGATCTGAAAAGTCAACTAAAGATTATTGTTTTCACCAGGTAAAATTACAATTGGGTTGTTTTTCTCAATATCCTTAGCCTGGAGCAGAGCCATCATCTCTGTTGAATAACCCAAGGTAAATCTCGTAAATACCCAGAAAGAACCTGTTTATCCACTTCACAGCTTTCCTGCAGAGACAGAGCACTTGTGTACAGCTAGTGTTGTCTCTAATGCTTTGCGTATACAAAGAATAAATAACAAGGCCCCTGCCCCCTGGAGTTGAGTCTGTATGAGAGGTCAAAATAAGCACCTTGGAAAGGAATAGAAAATGAATGTCATAAAAGTGTCCTTTGTCCTCCTTCGTGACTCTGGATTCACAATATTATTTTAGAATATGATACTAGAAATATCTTGTGAAGACTATGCTAGAAGAATGACTCTAGGGTCCTGACTACTTACTTTGCAAAAACCTTGCACTGGCTTTCAGCTGCTCGTATGGTAACATCCCAAATCCTTGACGGGGCCTGGGAGGCCTGTGACCCAGCCCCCCACCTCCTCTAACATCCTCCTTGCGCACCACCCGCCCACACCAGCTTTGCTCTCTGCACTCCAGCCATGAAAATTCTGTTCCCACTGCCTGAATGACTCCTCTCCTTCTTCACCCCCTACTTTACTTAGTGAACAACTTCTCATCCTGCAGATTCAATTTCCGCATCACTTCCTGAGATGCACCCAACCCATCCCCCTCCATCTGACAGCTCAAAGTCCCCTGTTAGTACTTGTATTTTCCCGTGATAGCACTTTCCCCAATTGTAGTCAAGCCATTGTGTGTTTAGTTATCTGCTATCTCCATAGTAACACTTTCCACAATCACAGTAAAACAAGTGTGTATTTAGTTGTCTGAAGCCTTCTCCCCCAGTGTGGGCTCAGTGAAGGCAGTGTTGGTCTCTGTCCATCCTGTTTACTCATATACCCCCAGGAACTAATTAGAGACTGTCACCTTATAGGTACAGTAAATACTTGTTGAATGAATTCATGAATGAGCAATTGAATTAATTATAAGAATACAAGTAATTAACATTCAAATGCCCCAGTAATCAATGCTTGCTTTTCTAAAGCAGGAGAATAAATCTGAATTGGCTAAGACATTTCTTCCATCACACATTCATTCACTCAGCAAATGTTTATTGAACACATACTAGGTGCTAGTCACTGTTCTAAGAGTAAGGTGTACAATGGTAGAGAAGACAGATCAAGTGTCTTCTTTTTAGCAAGGAAGACAGTCCAAAAAAAAAAAAAAGCTGTAGTGGACCTCCCAAATGTAGTAGGTTATGATGTTAGATTAGAAATATATTGAGATTTGTGGGTTAACACTTAACTAGACAAGAGAATTGAAGAAATCACACGCTGACTTTAAATTGTCTCTCTTCTGTCTTCAGGACTGTCCTAAGTTAAAATTTAGCGCCATTGGGAAGAATGTACTCATGTACTTTGTACTAGTGGCTAAGGATGGAAAACAAAGTGATCAAGCCGAAACTGATTGTTTCTTATAACTGATTGTTTAAACTTTCCAGCTGCCTTGCCTATGGTTGAAGTTTTATTGTGCTTGCTTAACTGGAGAAAGAATGGTCCTTAACCTAACTAATGCTATCTGCTTCTGTAAACCTGCTTGCTTAACGATTATGATCAGTCGCTCGTAACCGGAGTAGGTGGTCCAAGGCAGGTCCGGGACCCCACAGTTATGGAATGTATGATGTAATTTGTCCCACTTCCCTGTGCCTCATGTCACGTAGCCCATCTTAGAATAGTATAAGACCCCCTTACTTTTTCGGCTAACTACCATTCTCTGTACCTGTACTCTGACAGGGCAGGGGTGGTCGCTGGCCAGCTAATAAAGACTCATAATTTGGCTCAATTCGATCTTTAAGTGGTCATTTCTGACATTCTGTACTATAACATTTAGTGTGAATGTAAGTCTCTTTTACAGAAAAGATACAGAAAAAGAGGGATTAAAGAGTTCTACTCTCCTTTGTCAACAATCAACTTTACACCTTAAACCACAAACACTAAGACTGTTTCTTTGATGATCTTATTCTTGTCCTTATGTAACTAAGATTTTTTGACTATCTGTGGCTTTATCGAAAGTTACAACCCTTTTTCACCCTTAGCCTTTCCAAATCTGATCTTCAGATTTTTGCTTTCCCCCATGCTATCACCTTATATTTTTTCAACATTAGGAGACTTCATTTTCCTTACTCTAAATCTGAGGGCACTGTACGTTTTCTATACTGCCACCTGGGGTCAAATGTCTTATGTCTCCCTATATCTATTACACTATATACAAAATCAAATGGACAGTTTCCTGACCGCCTGGAAATAGTTGCAGGAAGAGCCAGTCACTCTCAGTTGATAAAGAATTTTGTGGGTGGGCAAATGGTAGACTAAAAGCAGACAGTGGATGCTGCTGTCAAGAAGAGAATTGAAAGTTTCAGGTGGATGCCTACCTACAGATGGCTCTTCTGGGAAAGACCATACATCAAAATTATCAAAGTCGTATATGACAATCCCACAGCCAACATCATACTGAATGGAGAAAAGTTGAAAGAATTCCCCCTAAGCACTGGAACAAGACAAGGGTCCTCACTGTGACCACTTCTATTTAACATATTACTGGAAGTCCTAGCCAGAGCAATCAGGCAAGAGAAAGAAATAAAGGATATCCAAATCAGGAAAGAGGGTTTCAAACAATTGCTTTTTGCAGATGATATGATCTTGTACCTAGAAAGACTTCACTAAAAGACTCAAAAAATTGATAAATAAATTCAGCAAAGTCTCAGCTTACAAAATTAATGCACCGATCAGTAGCATTTCTATATACTAATGACAGTCAAGCTGAGAGTCCAATTAAAGACTCAATATCATACGCAACAGCTACAAAAAAATAAAATACTTAGGAATATACTTAACCAAGCAGGTGAAAGAGCTCTATAAAACACTGACAAAAGAAATCACAGATGACATAAACAAGTGGAAAAATACATCATGCTCATGGATTGGTAGAGTCAATGTTGTTAAAATATCCATGTTGCCCAATGTTATTACAGATTCAACATGATCTCCCTCAAAATGCCAACGTTATATTTCACAAATCTAGAAAAAATAATTCTATGCTTCATTTGGAACCACGAAAGAGCTTGAATAGCCAAAGCAATCTTAACCAAGAAGAACAAATCTGGAGGCATCATATTACCATATGATATATCTTCAAATTATTCTACAAGGCTATAGTAATCCAAACAGCATGATATTGGTACATGTATAAAGACATAGTCCATTAGAAGAGATCAGAGAACCCAGATATAAAACTATCTACCTACAAGCAACTGAACTTCAACAAAGCAGACAACAACATACACTGGGGAAAGAAAGCCCTATTCAATAAATGATGCTGAGAAAATTGGATAGCCACATGTAGAAGAATAAAACAGGGCCCCTAACTCTCACCATTTACAAAAATTAATTCAAGATAGATAAAAGACTTAACTGTAAGTCATGAAATCATAATAATTCTAGAAGAATATGTAGGAAAAACTCTTCTAGACATCGGCCTAGGCAAGGAATTTATGACTAATACCCCAAAGGCAATTACAACATGAAATAAATGAATGGGACTTGATTAAATTAAAAAGCTTCTGCACAGCAAAAGAGATAATTAACAGAATATATAGACAACCTACAGAATGTGAGAAAATATTTGAAAACTATACATTGGATAAATGGCTAATATCCAGAATCTACAAAGAACTCAAACAAATCTCCAAGAAAAAAACAAACAACTTCATTTAAAGGTAGGTAAAAGACATGACCAGAAGTTTTTCAAAAGAAGAAAGACAAATGGTCAACAAACATATTAAAAATGTTCAACATCACTAATCATCCAGGAAATGCAAACTGAAACCACAATGAGATATTGCCTTACCCCTTTCAGAATAGCTATTATTAAAGAGTCCAAAAACAATAGATGCTGGTGTAGATGTATGTAGAGAGAAAGAAATGTTCATACACTGTTGGTGGGATGGCAAATTAGTACAACCTCTTATGGAAAACAGTATGGAGATTCCTCAGAGAAATAAATGTAGACTTATCATTTGATCTAGCAATCCGGCTCAGGGGTATTTACCCACAGGAAAAGAAGTCATTTTATCAAAAGACAGCTACATTCCAATGTTTATTGTAGCACAATTCACAATTGCAAAGATGTGGAACCAACCTAAGTGCCCATCAATTCATGAGTGGGTTAAGAAAATGTGGTATATGTGTATATATGTGTATATACATACACAAGTGTATGTGTATATATGTATGTGTGTATATATATATATATATATATATACACACACACATACACACACACACACACAAACTGTGGTACTGTGGAGTACTACTCAGCCACAAAAAGAAATGAATTAATGTCTTTTGCAGCAATTTGGTTGGAGCTAGAGACAATAATCCTAAGTGAAGTATCCAGAAATGGAAGAACAAACATTGCATGTATTCTCTAATAATTTGGAACTAATTGATGGGCACACATGGGCACAGAAAGAAGTAAAAGTCAGTGGGAATCAAGAAGTGTGGAGGGGGGGTGGATGGGAAGGGTAAAAATCCACCTATTAAAATAACAGATACAATGAACACTATCTGGGTGATGGGCACGCTAATAGCCCTGACTTAAGCATTGTAAAAGCTATCTATGTAACAAAAATATTTGTACCCCCTTAATATTTTTAAATTAAAAAAGAATAAAAGATCCATGCAAGGTGCAAGATAAACTAATGGATTTTAATGTAACAGATTATGAAAAGTCTATTGATACGGTTTCATCTAGTATTTATGAAATTACAACTTGAGGTTTTAGTGCAGCATCATAATAGAATATTCAAATGATCTGATGAGTCTATTAAAATACTTCTTTAAACAAAAAGAATTTTGTCAACAGCATTGTTCTTTGTCTAGTGTTTTATTCCCACCTGTCATGGGAGTAATGAGAAATTTTTTTTTGTCTAAGTTTGTATAAATTGGAAAAAAAATATATATCTCTATTTCAAATGCAGGTAAATGGCACAATTGGGGATATATTTATATTATTATTAAATATTTAATGTTTATATTCTAATATACTAGAGGCTAAATATTTTCTTGAAAAAATAAAATTAAGAAATTTTATGGAGATGGTTTTCCTTCAAAGAAAAAAAAAAACAAATGAATAAAATTTACTTATAAATTTGTATCCCTGTTGAAAAGAATCATTAGCAGAGTCTTTATTTCCTTAATTAATAAAATGCTTATCATTGGAGTATTAAGAAAAATCAGCTTCTTACATCTTGATATAAAAATATTTGATAATTTCTATTGTTACTTATTTGAGATATTAATAAAAGAGCTTGAACCAATAGTCATATAGTGTATAATACATCATAATGTGTAGCATAATAATACAATATAATGATCATACAATGGAAAATGGCTTTTGTTTCTTAGAAATCTGTGTTTGCATCCATATCTAATACTGACTAAACAGAGGAGGATCTTTTAACCTCTTTGTGTCTTTGTTTTCTCATCTGTAAAATTGGAGTTAATAAATAAACAACTTGTTGGTGTTGTAAGGCTAAACAAAATTCAGTACTCAACTTCGCAAGCCTTTAGGGAGTGAATTCCAAAGTGTGAAACATGATGACTTTAAATGACTAATGGACTTGTATTAAATAATATTAAATCCCATAGTATGAAATTTATTTCTTCAATTTTTTTAATTCTCCTAATTATATAAAGAAGAAAATCTCTGCTTGGTGCCAGTATGGTTTCACACCTTTGTAGCACTTGTCATTCTCGCTTTTAAGCAAAGGATTAGTAGGTCATAGGCCTCCCTTCAGCAGGCAACAGTATTTCTCTGTAATTTAATTACATTATTTTGTTCTAATCTCACTTAATTTTACAATTACATTCTAAAATGGCAAGCAATATTTGTTTTCAAGTTTCCATTTCTTTTTCAAATAAATTAATTTAAATTAAAAGAAACTTGATTTGTTTCAAATAACAAATAAATCTATTACAGGTGGTTTGAGGTTTGACAAAAAAATAATGAAGTTGGTATATGAAAGATTTATGAAACATTCTATAGTACATTGTACACATTTTTAAATATATTATACAGGTATTATCAATGAAGTTATATTTTTATTAATTATTACTAAGAAAAAATAAGCTTTTGAAAAATGGGTGCTTGGTACAGGTTTCTAAGACTGATTTCCAAAGGCTCTAACACAGAATTTTTAAAGTATTCATTAATAAATAATAAAATTAAATTTGCATTTGTTATTTGATTTTTACCTCCTTTATGTAAGGGATAACATCCTGCCTCTTTCATATGCCCTACAGCAACCATCAGAGTGCTGAGTGCACAAGTGTTAAGGAAAGTTTCAACTGTGTTGAATGGACATTTTAAGTGTGTCAAAAAAGTGTACGTTTGATATATCTGTGCCCCACCCCCCGCAACTTATCTCAAAGTACCTACAGGTGTTGAAACTCCCAGGACAATTTTCACACTCAAAGCCCATTCTCAGCCTTTAAGTTATAGCTTAGATAATATAGATACCAGTCCAGTTCACAGAATCTTCAGCTATTTGTCGTTTTTATAATGTCCGCCAGTACCCTGTAAGCAGGCTGTGTGATGTCCAAGACTGTGTGATGCACTTTTCTCCATAGCTTATATATGCTAAGCCCCTTTAGCACACTATAATGTCTTCTCTATTCCCTTCCGAATTCTGTCCCTGTTCCCCATCACCATGACAACACACATCATACAAAGAGAACCTTCATTAACAGAGTCAAAAGGTGAGATATTTTGACATTTGTCTTCAGGGATATCATCTACATCCATGTGGGTTCTTGACATTTTAATGTCTGAAAGACTTACTTCCTATATAACCAATAGAAAGTTGTTCAAAGTCCTAGCCCAAAAAAAGAATGAAAAATGTTTCCAGAAGCCTCATTCTTGGATGAGATGTTTCAATATTCATGAGAAGCATTATTTACCATTAAAATACCTAAAAGGAAAATCGAAGGCTACAGAGGTAGGCAAGTCAACAGTAGATTTAAAATCCCCTGCCCTTCAAGCTGCGTTAGTAGAGCTTACACCAATCCCATTTGATTAGCTTCTTCTATAAGCCTATGTAATCCTCTCAACTAGTACTATGCTTTTTCTTTATCTCCGACTTCTGGTGTTAGGGCCCTTAAAAAATATGACATGGATGACTGCCAAAAAAAAAACCTGGCTCGAACCCAAAATTCTGACATTTGTCTTGCTTGCTAGGTTGTTCATTGAAGCCTACATTTCTGAACCTTCTGAAAATTGAGCTGGCTGACTGCTATCAAGCATTCAACCAATCTTCCATCTGTCCTCAAGAAGAAACCTGCGAAAGGCCAAACCCTGTTTTTCTCTTTATATATGATTTCTACCATCATTCTCCCAACAGCCCAATGAGATAGTCGTAGCTGTATTGAATGGAGTAGGAAACGTGAGCTTAGAAAGTTAAATAAGTTGCTCAAGGTTATGGAACTAGTGAAGGGCAGAGGGTGGTTAAAATTCAGGTCTGCAGGATGACAAAATCCATTCTCTTTCCATTACACCAGCCAGGTCTATGATAGTGTTATTCATAAAGCTACTCATAAGAATGTTTTAGAATATTAAAAGAAATATTCCAATCAACTTGCATCCAATATTAGCCTATCGCTTGCTTTAAAAGCAAGTATTCTTTTTCAACTGTCCAATCAGAAATTCAACTCTCAGATATTTAGTATCTTCCCTGACAACTTTCGATGGTAAAACAACTCTCGTGTTCAAATGCTGCTGATACTTCATATAGGCATACCTCATTTTAGTGCCCTTCACTCTATTGCACTTCAAAGATACTACATTTTTTACAAATTGAAGGTTTGTGGCAACCCTGCATTGAGCAAGTCTATCGGCACCATTTTTCCAACAGCATGTGCCCACCTCATGTCACATTTTGGTAATTCTCACAATATTTCAAACTTTTTCATAGTTATTATATCTGTTATGGTGATCTGTGATCAGTGAACTGTGATCAGTTACTATTGTAATTGTTTTGGGGCACCACGAGCCACACCCATATAAGATGGTGAACTTAATAAATGTGTGAGTTCTGATCGTTCCACCAACTGGATGCCCCCATCTCTCTCCCACTCCTCGGGCCTCCCAATTCCCTGAGATGCAACAATATTGACATTAGGCCAATTCATAGTCCTACAGTGGCTTCTGTGTGTCCAAGTGAAAGGAAGAATCACATGTCTCATTGTTATCTTATTTTAGGAAATCGCCACAGTTACTTTGGCCTTCAGCAACCACCTCCCCATCAGTCAGCAGCCACAAACACGGACGCAAGACTCTGCCAGCAGAAAGACTATGACTTGCTGAAGGCTCAAATGCTCATTAGCATTTTTTAGCAATGAAGTATTTTCTTAATTAAAGGTATGGACACTTTTTTAGACATAATGCCATTGTACAGTTAATAGGCTACAATAACTTTTATTAGCACTGGGAAACCAAAAAACTTGTGTGATCAACTTTATTCTGATATTCACTTTATTGCAGTGGTCTGAAACCAAACCCACAATATCTCCAGAAAATTCTGGACAAGCCTGTACTTTACGAAGGAAATCAGGAGCAGATGGGAATGTTAAAGATTAATGCTGCTCCTTCAAAATTTGACAATATAATTCACACAGTCACATACATATACACACCAGTTATTTATCAAAACAATATCATTTATGAGAATGAAATTATAGGTCAAAACAGCTTCCTTCTTCAAGATCGAGAAAACAAGTCTGCTTTGAAATCATAAAGGACACTTAGGGGCATGAAAGCGTACTGATTTCCCATCCATGTTTGAGTAGGATCAGGATAACTAACCTGCAGGCACTACCTACCTGTCTCTAAGGTACGTACCCACGCCAGGGACCCCAGATTCTCAAAGGGGAGGAAAGGGTGGACTCAGAGTCATTTCAAAAGTTCTACCACTACTCATGAGTTCCTAACCTAGCATTTTCTGTAGACTAATTATTACTGGGGGAGGCAATGAGAATATAAATTAAAATAGGTTCTAATATTCCAAATGATTAGGAGTTATTACTTTTAAAAAATGTGCTGGTCAGGCATGGTGGTTCACTCCTGTAATCCTCCAACTTTGGGAGGCCAAGGTGAGAGGATTGCTTGAGGAAAGGAGTTTGAGACCAGCCTGAGCAAGATCAAGACCCCATCTCTACAAAAGATAGAAAAATTAGCAGGGTGCTGTGGTGCACACCTGCAGTCCCAGTTCCCAGGGAGGCTCAGACAGGAAGATTGCTTAAGCCCAGGAGTTTGAAGTTGCAGTGAACTACGATGATGCCACTGCACTTGTGCCAGGCAATGGAGTGAGACTCTGTCTCAAAAAAAAAAAAAAAAAAAAAAAAGTGCTATCTTGGGCATATCTTCTCACCCCACTAGCTTCCTTCCTTTTCCGCTTTGCTCATTTCTGGGTCATGGCACATAACAGCCGAAAGAGGCAGCTGGGCATTCTCTGGGACTACCCTCAACACCTGGGTGGGGAGGCACAGGGAGGCAGAGCTACTTTTGTATGAAGAGAGGGTCCACCAAAACAGAGAAGCTGCCAATATGGTCCTGATCCCTGTCTCATTTTCATGTGTTTCTTTAGTTCTTTTTTCAATTTCTACCACAGGTAAAATTGCAAGAGACAAAAAAAAAATAAAACCTGAAAAAATTTTACAAATATCAGCCAAGATCACTTTGAGATTGAGTTCTCATTTGTAATAATTCCTGTATTATAAACAGCTATTCATCTCAGTAGGCAAGAACTGTGGGTCTGATTTATAGATTGGGTTGATATAGTCAAAGCAAGTCTGAAAACCCTGGACCCAAGATGATGGCACTCAGAGAAGTGAGGAAAGGGATCGACGGGGAATGATTTCTGATGTATGGCAAAGGCGGCCCAGGTCAATGTGTTGACCAGGAATCCCCAAGGAAGAGCTGTTGAACTGAACTTAATCAAAACTATCTGGCAAAGTGGAATTTCAATTTGATATTTGAATATAAGACTAAGATAATTCTAGGTAAAAGTGCATACTGGGAAGAATAAAGAAAGAACCATAGGAAAAACGATGCCTGATAATTCCATGGAGAAAATGAAGACAAACAAGTGGTTTTATGGATTTAAATGACTAAATATTAGTATAATGATATATCAAGAAAAATGACACAGTGAACTAAAAAACATTGTTTGAGCTCTTGAGTCCTTTCTATAGGTCAAGCACTAAGAGCAGTGCTTCAAATACACCTTTACTATCTATAGTAACCTTATGAGACAAATATTATCCCCATGCTGCGGATTGGGAGGCTGTGATTCAGGAAGATTCATAACATGCTGAGGTCACAAATATACTTGTGTTCCTGTAAATGTTGGTAGGTGCTCTACAAAAAGAGTTTCATGGTAAATACTCTTTGAGAAATAGCTCATACCTTTTCTCTCTTCTAGAGATTAGGCTCTGAGGGTCGTGCAGAGATAAATCTTTTAACTTTTCTTTAGCCTAAAACTTCTCAAACTTATAACATGATGGGAAATGTGTGTGTGTTGCATAAATGTGTGTGTTATTACTGCCTTTGTGGACATGAATGTTTCACAGAACACAGTTTGGAAAAGGCAGCAAAAGGCTGTAATAGAGGAAAATCATTAAGACTAAATTTAATAGAGATAAATTTAAATCTAACATTGATATTTTAAAAGTCCCATTATACAAGAATGAAATTCAAGCCAACAAACAGTGTCTTTTAAAATGTCCAGGAGGAGGGCTACCATGAACCAAAAGATGAAGACAAAGCTGAAGTTCATGAAATCTTACGCTGCATTAATAGAAGTGTACTGTCTGTATCAAGGGAGGCTAGGTGTATGCCTAGTTCTGAATGAAACCTTAAACAGAGGGTTGACAAACTAGAGAACCAGACATTGACAATGAAGTTGAAAGTTCTGGGAACTATGTTACATGACATTACTGGAGAATTTGGGAATATTTTAATTGACGTGAATATATATGGCTGGAGGGTTAGCGTTGTTAAGACGTAACGTTCCCATAGTTAACAGATTGTCATAAGTATAATGATGTAGACTTAATTGGTGCTTTTTCTACAGTCCGACTAGGACTAACAAATTATAGTTATAAGGAATTAAGTTTAAATTTAACATAAATAAAATGTGTCAACAAGCTGTCTCAGAATAAAATGGGCTGATGAAAAATTAGTGAAAATCCAAACAAATTAGATAATCTCTTAGAATTTAACACAGAATAGAAGCATTGTCTGGTTACCTTAGTTAATAGGGGTTCACTCTGGAAATTCATTAGTGATAAAGGAAGTCTCAGATATCTCATAGCCATGTTTAAAGAAGATATGGAATTTTATGTATTGATATCCACAATTCAATAGCATCTTTGGTCATCAAAGAACTGCTCTGTTCACTCAATAGCATCAACTATGCTTGTGACCGCACTTCTCCTATTTTCTGCTCTGATTTTCCTGATGTCTTTGCTTCTCATGGCTTCTTCTACTCAAATCTTCCCCTGCCCCATAACTTCTGCTCACTAATTTTTTTCTATGTTGTTTGGCTTCCAGCATCTCTGCTATCTGGTGATTTTTCCCCATGACTTACTTTAGAACATCCTTGTAGATAATCTTATTGGATTGTCTTGTCAACATCCAGTACAGTACATCTGTGTTGGATTTTTCCTACCAGGCCATCTTACAGATTGCTTTCTCCAAATAATTGCCTCTGGGGCAGCCACACAGCCATAATCCTCTCAGCTGTGACCAGGATGTTGGGGTCACTTGATTACAAGCACTGCAACCTATATGAAGAAAGTTCTTAAGAAGGGATATAGCCGACACTTTAAATGGCCTATCCAGTACCATATCTCATAGGAACATTTTAGAAGGTCCTTCTGTTTTGTATTAGAGGTTAAATAGGATCTCCTCAATAGTCCCTTCCAAAATTAATGTTCTATTACATTAATGTATAATTCTAAACCATTATTTTTTCTTCATATTGAAAAACTAAATGTTAGGTCATATGGAAATAATAAGTTTATTGGAACCATATTTAATACAAAGCCTAATTGAATTAACATTACTTCCTCCAACAGAAGCGTCTAATCCAGATCATTTCTTAAAAAGGGAGACAGAAGAGAAATGATAATAAGATGTAAATATACACAGACACAGGCATGTATTTTACCGGTTCCATGTTGGCTCTTACTTGCTGAATTTAAGCAATCTCTTTATCTTTCTGAGATTCAGTTTCCCAATTTGAAAAATGGAGAAATTATCACCTGACTTTCAGGGTGTGGGAATTAAATTTTATAAGTACAATAATTCTTTATAAATTGCAAAATCTTTATAACACTCTTAACCAGTAATCTAAAAATGGTTAAAATCATGGAATTTTGTTTCCCTCAATATCCCCAGTTACCAAACAGTTCCTTTCAAGCAAATATAGAATGCTTGTTTGGTACATAGAAGACAATTGGGCATTGGGAATTTTCAAAGGGGCAAGAAAAAAATTCAGGCATCCTCCTAGGTGACTAGCCTACTACCAGCCAGCTCTTCTCCCTCGGTTCTCCTGTTTGCTCCCCCACTTTCTACCATTTGATTTCCCTGAATGATTCATAAGTATAGAACTACCAATTATTTTATATTTCATATTAAGCTCTGCAAGCCAAATTGAGTTACAACTTAGACAACAAATCCTAGGGGAAATACCCAAGAGACTGTCATGACACATTTCTTATTCTCTGACATAAGCAGAGATAACAATTAAGAATCACATGACATATCACTCTAAAAATAGATGTCCTGTGTGGTTTTTGTCATATACACATCTAAGGGGTTTTTTTTTCAATGTTTATTTTAATATGCTATGCATTTAGCCTCTGGGAATCATTTCTCTGAGTAGCTGAGAAACTGCAGTAAATTCTTGGTTACTAAAATGACATGTGGATGAGTTATTTAAATATCTTTATGTTCATAACAATAGAATTGTTTGAGACAAATCTTTCTTCTGTGGCTAACTCATAAAGATCTCATGATCTAAGTAGGAGATGCCATACATCTTTTTTTCCCCTCAATGCGTGCTTCTCTTTACCCAAATATCATTTATTCAACAATTATTGAGCATCTACAACTTGTCAGGCACTGTCTCCAGGGCTGAGGATACTGCAGTCAACAAGGCAGATGGGTATCCTGCTCTCATAAACTCACAGTTCTGTTTTAGGAAGTAGACAATAAATAAAGATATAAATTAATAGATAATTCCAGATGGACATAAGTGTTAAAAAGAAGATAGATTTGGTAATAGAATAAGTAAAAGCAACTGAGATGAGGACAAGGAAGAGCATATTTAGATTCTAAGACAGGCTCTCTGAGAAGTGAAAAATGGGATAATAAGCCTGTCAATCCATCTACCCAAAGGAAAAAAAGACATTCTATAATAAAGACACCTGCACTCAAATGTTTATGGCAACACAATTCACAATTGCAAAGATGTGGAAACAACCCAAATGCCCATCAATGTATGAGTGGATTAGTAAGCTGTGGTATATGTATACCATGGAGTACTACTACTCAACTACAAAAAACATTATATTATATTATCCTGGGTAGAGCTTGAGCCCATCCTTCAAAGTGAAGTATCGCAAGAATGGAAAAACAAGCACCACATGTACTCACCATCAAACTGATACCAACTGATCAACATTAAGATGCTCGCATGGTAGTAATATTCACTGGGCGTCGGTCAGGTGAGAGGGGGTGATGGGGTGGGTAAACTCACAACTGATGGATGCAGAGCACACTGTATGGGGGAAGGGCACACTTGTAGCCCTGGCTTGGGCGAGGCAAAGGCATTATATGTAACCAAAATGTTTGTAACCCCATAATATCCTGAAATAAAAAAAGAAAAGAAAAGAAGCCTGCCAATCAAACACCGGCAGGAAGAATGGTTAAAGCAAAGGGAGCCACAATGGTAAGCACATCATGTTTAGAAAAGAGAGTCCAGTGTGGCTGAAGCACAGAAATCAGAGTGTGGTCGGAGATATAATCAGTGTGGTAGGCAAGAGCCACATTCTTCGAGGACATCTGCATCATGATAAGGAGTTTGGATTGAATTCAAATTCAATGGGAAGCAATTGGAGAGTTATAAGCAATGGAAGTGATATGATCTAATTTAAACTTTAAAAGCTTATTCTGGTTATGTCAGGGGCGGGAATAGGAATGGAAGAAGGGAAATCATCTGGGCATGTGAAACATTCTGTAACACAGACAAACAAGGCTGATGGCTTGGAATACCATTGCAAGTAAGTGGGGAACAGAAATGGTGACTTTAAGAGGTGGTCAGATTCAGGGTACATTTTGGAGATAAAGCCAATGTTTGTTTGATTGATGTGACATGTGAAATAACGAAGAGGAATCAAGGCAGCAACTTCTGTACTTTATTTCTCAGTTCATTTTATGCTGGTCACTGCATTGCATGGTAGGAGTTCAAAATCGATATTAAAAATAAAGACTATCCACATAACAGAAGGTTTGAGAATGAGGGAAGAGTTCACCAGATATTAAAGAATTACAGAGCAGTGTATTGTGAGCCCCTTGCGGGAACAAAAGAAAATATTGTCTCTAGTTTTTGTGATCAGTGTAGGAAGACAGTGGATCCTGGGTTTATGAAATTTTCCATCTCCTTCCTATAGTACAACAGGTTATTCTTGCTCTATCTTTACATTTTACACATTTTGCACTGAGTTTCACCACCATATTACTTAATCTCAATAAAATATGGTCAGTATTGAAGTGGACAATGCAAAGAGAAAACAAAATAAAGGTGAAAAAGAAAGTGTAAAGGGAAAAAGATTAAAAGAATAGAGGAGAAAAGTCTGAAACATGTCTAGAAAATGTGAAAAAAAAAGTTCATTTCTAATTATCAGCTCCTGTGTACTTTTGAACTGAGGAAATTTTGAACTGAATGAGTTCAAAAGGTGGCCAAGACTGATGAGGTGTCTTTGTTAATAGAAAAATTTAAACTGAGTCTACCCAAGAGAGACATATTTAGAAGCCCTCTAATGAGCTTCTCAGTGGGGAAAAAAAATCTGAACCTAATCTTTTGGTTCAATAAGTTAATTCTCTTAGTGAAAGAGGAGTCGAGTGAGCCAACCTTTATGAACACTGAACAAAAAACTCTGCAGAGAATTGGAGCTCTGAACCACTGCATTTCAGGCCTTTCTGCTGTGTTTGTTTCATCTTCTTTGTTGACTAATCTAGGAACCGTTTATCGGGCTGCCTGGCAAGGCAAAGGTCTGAACTCTTTGTGAAGAGAATTTGAAATAATCACATTATATTTGTCAAAGCTTTGTATTTGAAGAGGTGAACAGTAACAAACAAGAGAAGAAGTCTGCAATCTGTGTTTGTATCACAGGGATAATGTACAGGATTCTTTGTACTTAGTGGACGAATAGCATGAGACCTCACGCTAAGTCCCCGAAGTACAAAGACGATTGTACAAGTCTTTCCATGGAAAACCTCTACCTTGAATTTCATGGCCCTTGGTATTTTGGTAAACCTAGTTTTATAGCCTTTTAAATGATGCAAGAGATATTCAATAAAAACATCATGAAAGCAGACGTGAATTGTAGAAAATTTTAAGAAGCTTTACTTTTGTAAGTCTCAATATAACTGTAAACATCCAGTGTTACCAGCTCATGGCATCTGGGAAATATTCAGCTCCTTTTAGCCACAACATAAAGAGTGGAAGAAATATAAAGCTTCAGAGCTCTAAACTCTTTTCACTCATTTTTTAAAATGGTTACAGAAGATATTTTGTCAACATGGATAAATAAAAGTGGTGCTTGAGTTAAAATTGCAGATATTGCTTCACTAAATAAGTATTTATATAGAATTTTCTGGTAAAATGACCAAACTAAATTGGATAATGTGGCTGGGGGTGGGGGTGGGGGTGGGCACATTATTTTTCGTAGTATAAAAATAGAGAATAAGTTTCCCTTTTCATTGGTCATCAGCAAGTACCAGCATGCCACTCTGGAAACAATATTTTCCATCAATGAAGGAAATAAGAAATGATATGTATGGGTCATTAAGGAGACTCTGAAAAGAAATAAAATCAAAGGCAAGATCATGCATTATAGCTTAATCCATGTATTTATGCTACTTGATTGGAAAGCCATATGGCATTGCAAAAAGAGCACAGAGTATCTAGTAAGAAAGACATGTTTACGTCCAACCTCCATCACTCACCAGCCAAGTGATTTCACCTTTCTGAGCCTCAACAGGCATAACTGTAAAATAAAGATTCAAAAATCAATCATGGGGATGTTGGAAGAAATAAATGAAATACCACCTTAGAACCACCTGACCCATGGTAGGTAATATCTAGAACACCTTCATGTCTACTTCACTGGGTCTTCACTAACACAGATAGCCAAAGGATACAAATTTGTATTTCAAGAAAACCAGAATCTATTCAAGAAATTTTTAAAACTATAAGAACTCTGCTTTTTCATTTTCCTTTAAAATACTACATTCTCCTTCCTCTGTAATTACACCTGCAGCATTTTATTAGTGGCAAGTCATTAACCATCTCTTAGCACAAGCACACTTGTTTCTGTTATCTTAGAAGCTCCAGACAGATGATAATGGGAAACCTGCCCTGTTTACAGGCTTAGGGAGAAAGAGAATACCTTAAGGTAAGAGGTTAACAAAAGGAGGCAATTTCTTCTGTCTCTAAAACATTTCTAGAGAAGATACTCCAGAGATTCTAGAGAAGAGCAGCAAATGTAGATTTATCTAAGGTGAACTTTATTAGTTGAAAGTAACAATCTGAGTTATAGGAACTCAAGTAGGATTAGCTATACATTCATAGAAGTTCTAGAACCAGTGAAAGAATTTCTTGACTTTCATCCTCTTTAAAGAGTTGGGAAGACAGTTGACAAAGTGTGGCAGTTTTTAAACATAATTAACATTTACTGAACCTTTATTACAGATCAGGTACTGTACTGAAAGCTTACATTAATGATCTTATTTAATCATTCAGCAACTCTGTATATAATGTTTTATCTCCATTTTAAACATGAGGACATAGGCTGAGGTTGCACAGCTATTAGAGAATTGTGCTAGTTCAAGTTCTCAACTACTTCACTGCACTCTTTAACAACACTGGTACAGCTTATGAGCTTCTGCTCGAACACTTCCACTTATGAGTTATAGCCTCCTGGTGTTTAGTCATACCTTAAGGGATTGAATTCTTCAAAAGGAACAGTATGGGATGTAATCGGACAATTTATTGTCATTTTCTTAAAGAACCCGTGAAAGTATCATATTGGGCTTTTTGGTTTTTTTCTCAAGAGAATTTATAAATAAAACTATTCCATTTTCTTCTCCTTTCCCAAGTATCACTAGGTACCAATTCCAGTAAACTCTGTCAGACTGACTTATGAGAATTCCCTCCTCTAACCTCCTGCTTTCAATGGAAAAATGAATTATTTATCATTTTTATAGCTAGCATTTACTGAATACTTACTATATGCCAGCCATTGTGCTAATTTCTAAACATAACTTGTCCCATTTCATCCTCCTCACCAATCCCTATAGGTAGGTGTCTCCATTATTTCCATATTACAGGCAAGGAAACTGAGGCTCAGAGAAGTGTCCTGCCCTACATTACAAATGCAGCAAAAAGTAGTGACAAGATTTGATTCTGAAGCCATGTGACTACAAACTCGAGCTCCTAATCATTGTAAAATTGGATTATCATCACATTTTACTAGTTATGTGTACCTTGGGAAAGACATACAAACTCAACAAGCCAGTCTCCTCTTATGAAAAATGGCCATAATACTGTAAGTGGCTCTCAGAGTAAGATAAGCAGGAATGAGACAATATATGTGTAAGAGTTTGAGAGTGCTGGAGCATATATAGTAAGCACTAAATAAATACTGATTAAATTTTGAATTCTACCCAACAATGTTTTTTGAATTGAAATGATAAACCTATACAAACATGTTTGGGTATCTTGGTTCTCCTAGAGCATCAGGTTGTAACAATGACAAGACAGAGAAGCTTTCTAAAAAGACCTGAATCTGATCACATGTTGTTAAAAAGCTTCTGTTGGTGGTGGTTATTCTTGCCTGAGTTTGTCCTTTGGCTCAAACTTTACTCTCAGTGTGAACTAGTATCTGAGTTCTACAGAGAGGAGCAGCTATAAGTGAAAGCTCACGTAGTGTTTTTGTACTCAAAAATATCTGTAAGATTTGGTGGATAGAAATGGGAATGCAAGGTGTCACTTCTTTCTGACTGAAGTAACATGGGGGAAAGAGATTCTCCCAAAAATGTTTTTCTGGGAAGAAGTTACTTCCCAGAAGAAAGAGTGTATGCTCTCTTCCTGTTGTTCTACCATTGAGGTTGGCCACCTTGCAGCTAGCTTCTCATCGCATACCACATCAGAGGACTGTCCTTTAGTTTTGTATTGAAAAAGAAGCAAGCCTTACATCTAGACTTACCTTTATAAAATGTTTTGTGTTGAAGTTAAGAAACATATGTCAGGTTAAGTGTATATTTATTCTACATTCTTTCTTGAAATCTACCAGGGAAGACATTACATCTATAAGTTCAAGAACAAGCTACAAAACAAACAAAAAATCATGGGAAAACACACACAAAATCTACCAATTGTGTGAACAAAATCAGGGAAAAAGCAAGAAACCAATACATCTCAAAGTAAGACAGGAGATCTCTAAAGACCATTTCAATGACATTTTTTATGAAATAAGGAGGAAGAAGGACATGCATAGTCCACAAAAGACTCAGGGGATAGCCCTAAAATGTCAAAGTCAACACCACAAATAGCATTAAGAGAAACTGCTCTGAGGCTGAGATACCTAACCTCAGAAAGTATCTGGAGGTAACATGAGCAGGAGAAAAATAAAAGAGAAACAAAGACTAGATTTGCAGTTAAAAACAAATACATCTGAGCAGAAGTAAATCCAGAACGATCACTTGTAAAACTCTGGTAAGCTAAGAGGCTCTACTGAAACCCAAGATGGCCTCTCACTTGTTCACCTGCTCACCCTGAAAGGAAATACACCAGAAAACAATGTTGAGTTGATGAAGAGGATTGGTGAGATAGCATTCCTGAACTGAAGCTGCCCTTGGCCTCAGCTCAGGCCAATGGTGCTTTTTCACTCTGCTTTTAATCAAAGGTCAGGAGCATATTAATTTCCCATTCAACAAGAGCAATAAACATAAAGATTTCAACTTGAGACTCTCAACCAGAAGCTACAAAAATTTTAAAAATGAACAAATAAACAAGAACAAGCAAAAGGTCAAATAAAATAGTACACTAAGAAATAGATGAAAATAAAGCTACACTACTTCACGGTATTGTAAAATTAAAGGGATTATGAGCTCTGACAAGGGATTTGATGAAGAGCTACAGGTGATCAAGAAATATATATATGTATACTTATATATACACAAGCACACGTATATATGAATAGACAGATATCAAGAAGTAAATGAAAAGTAAGCTGGCACAGCTAATAAAATTATATGAAAATAACAACCTACTGAAGAAAGAAATGCTATGTTAGAAAAAACAAAAAATAATAGATACTGGTAAAAACAGAGCCAGAAACTTCTAGCAGGATCATAAACAAGAAACTATGAAGGTCCTTCAAACTGCAATACAACTAGATTCTGGATAAGTCATAACAACAGTAACTTTTATAGCACAACTAGTCTTACAAAAAAGCAAATTCAAAAACAAAATAAGCAAATAAAAACAAAACAAAATAGTGAACCAGAAAAAGAACAGTGAGCTGTAAATAAAGGCAGGACTTCCTGAAAGCAAATGTTAATAAAAGCTCTGCAATCATGACACTAAGCTTGGACCCTTCTGAAAGGCAAAAATAAAGATTTTTTTTTTATATAAAAGAAAGAGTTCACCACTAGATTTTAGTGAAGGATCTTTTAAAAGATCAATATTAGGAAGAAAGAAAATGATCTTAGAAGGACTGAAATACAATAAGAAGTAGAGAGACATTAATAAAGATGAGGGTAATAAATGTTGTCATTTTAAAATAACAACTATTATTATATTTAATTTGTATGGTTGGAAAGACAGAATTGAAATACTGGAAAACAATAACATGTAAGTCAAGAGAATGATCAGAGGTAACATTCTCACCTTCTTGGAAAGAGGAGGGTAATTGTTTTTATCAACTTCAGACTTTGCTAAATCATTATGTGTCCATGGTACAAGTTCAAGGATGTCCATTGAAATAGAGGGGTAAGATTGCTGACCGGAGACACTAGCTGCCAGAGCATCTCAGTAAGAAGGGAAAGTTTTAGATGAAAGAGCAAAAACGAACAACCAAACATAGATTAAGTGCAATTCTGAGGGAACAGTGCCAGAACCTACAAGAGACTCCACAGGAAGAAGTTGCAGAGCAGAGCAAGAAGGAGCAAAATATTGGCAGAAATCAACCCCCCAGAGGCTTGGAGTCTAGCAAAAATTGTGGGTGGAGCACCCTCCCATCTCTGACAGCAAGTTTCTAAGCTACTGGGGAGAATTTCTACTCCCATAAGCCCAAAAGCTGCTGCTGCCAATGAACTGGGAGCCCTTATGTACAAAGCACTAGGTTTCCAACCCCCCTGGGGTGTCCCGACCCGCGGGACATACAGCGTGGGGGTAAGGGGAGGACTACCTGCCGGTAAAGAAAAGAAAAGAGAGAGAGAGAGAGAAAGACGGGACAAGACACACAAAAAATGGAGGCAAGACAAAGCTCTGATCAAGCCT
>CAUYSK010031573.1:0-31793 GCA_963575035.1 Avahi laniger
TCCAAAGTTCCTTTTATTCAGCAGAATATTTCTGAGGTTCATTCGTGTTATATGTTGTCAATTATTTATTCCTGTTTCTTGCTGAGCTATAGGGAAATACCACAGAATGTTTATCTATTCTCTGGATATAGGGACTATTTCCAGTGTTTTGTGAATAAAGCTGCTATGAAGATTTTTTTAATTAAACTTTTTTTTTTTTTTTTGAGACAGAGTCTCACTGTGTTGCCCGGGCTAGAGTGCCGTGGCGTCATCCTAGCTCACAGCAACCTCAAACTCCTAGGCTCAAGCGATCCTTCTGCCTCAGCCTCCCGAGTAGCTGGGACTACAGACATGTGCCACCATGCCCGGCTAATTTTTTCTATATATTTTTAGCTGTCCAATTAATTTCTTTCTAATTTTAGTAGAGACAAGGTCTCGCTCTTGCTCAGTCTGGTTTCGAACTCCTGAGCTCAAACAATCCGCCCGCTTCGGCCTCCCAGAGAGCTGGGATTACAGGCGTGAGCCACCGCGCCCGGCCTTAATTAAACTTTTTATTTTGAGATAAAATGAGATTCCCTTCCCAATCAGTTGTAGGAAATAGTACAGAAATCTCCTGTACACTTTGCCCGGTTTCTCTCAACGGTAACATTTTGAAAAATACAACCAGGATATTGACATTGAAAGAATCCATTGATCGTGTTCAGATTTTCCCAGTCTTACTTCTGTGTACGTGTGTTTATTAAGTTCTATAAATCTTAGCACTTATATAATTCCATATATATTAATACATATTCCATATATATTAATACATCACCACAGTCAAGATACTGAAGAGTTCCCTCACCACAAGGATCCCTCATATTGCCCATTTATAACCACACCCATCCTCCTCCTTCTCCCATCCGCCCCAGTCCCTGTGTCCTGGAAACCACTAATCTGTATCCCTTGTCCTGTAGAGGCTACAGTTGGTTGGAAAGGACAACAGGAGCTGTTCTCGTGGTGACGGATGTTCTGTATCTAGACTGTGTCAATGCAGTGTCTTGGTGTGGTGATGCACTCTCACTCTGCAAGATGTCACCATTGGCAGAAATAGGGCAAAGGGTGCATGGGAACTCTCTGTTATTTCTTATAATTATACTTATTTCAAAATAAAAATTCTAATTTAAAAATTTAGGAGGAAATAAGACCAACAACCTGATAGAAAAATAGGCAAAAGCCACGAACAGATAATCCAGATATATAGCCATAATAAATAAAAGATGTTCAATGTCACTCAAAGTTAAAGAAATGGAAACTATTAATATAACTACACTCACAGATCAGAGTATAAAATTGCAAAGTATGACAATGCATTCTGTTGGTGAGTCTGGGATAGAGGCACTCTCACACATTGGTGGTGGGTATACAAAATTTTTCTTTTTTTTTTTTTTTTTTTGAGATAGAGTCTCACTTTGTTGCCCTGGCTACAGTGAGTGCCGTGGCGTCAGCCTAGCTCACAGCAACCTCAGACTCCTGGGCTCAAGCAATCCTACTGCCTCAAGCCTCCCAAGTAGCTGGGACTACAGGCATGCGCCACCATGCCCGGCTAATTTTTTCTATATATTTTTGGTAGAGACGGGGTCTCGCTCTTGCTCAGGCTGGTTTCGAACTCCTGAGCTCAAACAATCCACCCACCTCGGCCTCCCAGAGTGCTAGGATTACAGGCGTGAGCCACTGCGCCCGGCCTACAAAAATTTTTTATTAATGGCTTCTATGTTTTAGGCTTACAGAAAAATTGAGCAGATGGTACAGAGGTTACCGTATACCCACTCTCCCCATCACACACACAGATATCCCCTATTGTTAACGTCTCGTGTTAGTGTAGTTCACCTGTTACAACAGATAAGCCAATATTGATACATCGTTGACTAAAGTTCACGGTTAAAGTTCACTCTTTGTGTTATATGATTCTATGGGTTTTGACAAATACCTAATGTCATGTACCCACCGCTACAGTATCATACAGAGTACTTTCACTGCCCTGAAGATCTGCTGTGCTCCACCCATTCATCCCTCCTCCCTCCTTCCCAAACCCCTGGTAACCACTGATCTTTTTTGTGCCTATAATTTTACCTTTTCTGGAACATCATATAGTTGGAATCATACAGTATGTAGCCTTTTAAGATTGGCTTCTTTCACTTGCTATATGTGTTTAAGTTTCCTCCACGTCTTTTCATGGCCTGGTAGCTCTTTTTGTAATTGTTGAATAATATTCTATAGTACGGTTGTGCCACAGTTTATTTACCCATTCACCTACTTAAGAACAACTTGGTTACTTCCAGGCTTTGGCAACTATGAAGGAAGTTACCATAAACATTCGCAGACAGTTTTTTGTGTGGACATGGCTTTCAATTCATTTCAGTAAATAGCAAGGAGTGCAATTACTGGAACATATGGTAAGAGTATGTTTAGTTTTTAAAGAAACTGCCAAACTGTCATCCAGTGTGACTGTCCCATTTTGCACTCCTGCTAGCAAATCAAAACAACAATGATATACCACTACACACCTGTTAGAATAGCCAATAACACTGACAACACCAAATGATGGTGAGGATGTGGAGCATCAGGAACTCTCATGCATTTCCACCATGCCCTGCTAATTTTTCTATTTTTTTTATAGAGACAGGTTCTATTTTTTTATAGAGACTGGTCTCCAACTTCTGAGCTCAAGAAATCCTCCCACCTCCACCTCCCAGAGTGCTAGGATTGCAGGAGTGAGCCACCACATGCAGCCACAGGAAATTTTTATATTCATATATGGTGTTCTTACAAATCAGTTATAATATCGGCAAACTTCTGGAAAAGTGAATAAAGAACACATAGCACATTCACAAAGAAGAAACGGTTAATAAATTCATGAAAAAATAGTAAAACGTAATAAGACATGAAAATGAAAATATGAAACACTACTTTAATATGGCTTATAGTGAGCAGTGACAGTTCTCAAAAAGGATTGCACATTTACCACCAAAATCGAACTAGCTGAAATATCAAGTGCTATGGTCTGAATGTTTGTGACCTCCCTCCAAACAATTCATATGTTGAAGTACTAGCCCCCAATATATTATTATTGGGAGGCGGGGCCTTTGAAAGATGATTAGGTCATGAGGGTGGAGCCCCCATGAATGGGATTAGTTCTCTTATAAAAGGGACCTCAGTGAGACCTTCACACCTCCCACCATGTGAGGACACAGTAAGACGACGCCATCTATGAACCAGAGAGCAGGCCTTCACCAGACACGAAACCTGCTGGTGATGTGATCTTGGTTTTCCAGCCTCTAGAACTGTGAGAAATAAATTTCTGTTTATAAGCCACCTGCTTTATGGTATTTTGCTATACCAGACCAAGACATCCAGACAGTATTATACAGATGGTCCCTGACTTACAATAGTTTGACTTAATGATTTTTTCAACTTCGCAATGGTGCAAAAACAATACACAACCCCAAGGTTTCAGACTTTAAGCACCAGTGATTCTTTGATCAAAGACGCTCTGAGCTGCGTATTCAACTTGATGATATTTTCAACTTAGAATGGGTTTATTGGCATGTAACCCCATCGTGAGTTGAGGAGCATCTGTATTTAAATTTAAGACTTTGGAAAATTTCAAAATATTTAAAAATAAATTCAATAAACCATGGTTGATCATACAAAGGAACATATGGCTACCATTAAGACTGCCGAAACAATATTTAATGACATAAAAATAGGTTCACTCTGACAAAATGAAATAAATGTTATACAATATTATAGTTTAATTACAGGTTTGGAAAATAGATGTCTGTGAGAGGGAAAAGGACAGGAAAAAAATACTTTCAATGTTAATGGTGGCTGTCTCTGTGTAAAGATACCATTTGTGTTTATTTCTTTTGCCTCATCTCTACCTTCTGAAGTTTCTTCTCTGGAATACATTGTATGTTGCAAAAGAAACAAATATCTTGAGCTCACATCATATCCTTGATAGGAACTTCTCAAATGAGCCTGTGGGTCTCTATCTGGAAATACAGGCTTCCCTAGCACTTTTCTCTCCATCTCTGAGGAGAGAGACAGTGGGCTGTGGGGATCAGGGGCAATGTTGGGGCCCCACAGTCCAGGCCTGGAGCCGGAGCCTGCTCCTTCTGCTGGGGGTCGATCTCCGGGTCTGATTCTCCGCTGTCTTCTGCACCTGCTCAGGGGGCAGCTCCAAGGACGACACCACATCCATAGACAAGGCTTGACTGTGTGTCTTTTATATTATGCATACAGTGGATATTTTATTACTGCCGTTCCTTTAGTTTCTCAGTGTCTTTTCCTCGTAGTATCTTCAAATAGCTACCCTTCGCATTGAGCTGCTCTCTGCTCTCTGGACAGCTCTTAAAGTGTAAAAGAAGCTTCAAATATTATGAGAAAGGAGGAGTGCTTGGCGCTGCATGACCTCTCTGGTCCATCCTGGTCTGATGCGCTTCTTGGGAAAACTGGTGTTTCAAGATCTGCCTTCTCCCCAGATGCTGGTCCAGCCTGCCTCGCTCTCTCCAGCACCTTTTTCTTTCTCTCTTCGGGCTCTAGGTCCGCTCTTGGAGAGTGGGCCCTTTCCTATCACCCGGGGGTCTGGGACCAGGGAAGCTTCACTCTGGTACTCAGTCGGATGTGTGACCTTACCCGACAAACATTCTAGCCCCGGGAGGTAAGGTGTGACATCCTTACTCTCATTTTCCAGATGAAGAAACAGACACAGGCAATTTACTTCCATCTACGTTCCTAAATGGTCATTGGGAGTAAATCTCGCCATTGCTAACAATCAGAAACCTTACCTTTATTTGTGTTGCTGACACAGAAGAGAAACGGAGTTGTCTTCTAACAGGATATTATTTCTAAAAGGGTCAGTTAGTTACAGCAGGTGGGTATTTTCTTAACTAATACCCTGAAGATGATTTAAAAATAGGCAACATAAATAAATTAGGCTCCAGGTGAAAGCGTGGAGAAATATTACTTGTGTTTAATATATATTTTAAAGAAATATACATTCTGTGTTGGCAAGTGTGCGGGAAAGCAGGCTTTCTGAGGCATAACTGGTGTGCATAAAAATTGATTTAGCCTTTTTCTGAAGATAAAATCTATAAAAATTAAGAAATCCTATAGCTTGCTTCATCGACTGCTTTTTAGCAATTTATTTCGTAGCCGTCATCTAGGAGTATTCCATAAAGACATGTATAAAGGGATTCATCATGATATTAATGGTGAAGTTTGGAAAGCACGTCATTTAGATACAAACACCACAATTACTGTGCGTAGCAGCAGTTGGCCTGTTTGCACAGTTGCATAATATTCTATTGCATGATTATTTTGTTTCCTTTTTCACTACTGATAGACATTTGGCTTTTCCCAGTCTGGGGCTCTGGCAAATGCCACTGTGCATATGTGCGTGTTTCCACTGGGTGGCGTGGCGAGGTCCTAGGATGTGTGGATATTTGTTACTAAAGATCCTGCCGAACTGCTTGCAAAGTGATCACACCAGTTTACATCCCCACCAGCGGTGCTGCTGTAAGTCCTGGTACTGCCAGTCTCTTTTCCATTTGTTCGGTCTGTTGTGGTTTTCATGCGCCTCTCCCTGATTGCTAATGAGACTGAGCACCTTCTCGCTGCTCGTTGGCCATCTAGGTCTTCTCTTACAGTTTATGTGGCCTGGACACCTTGCGTGGCCTCTTGCAAATTCAATCTCCTCTGCTGAGCCACATGAATAAGGACATTTGTGTGTGAGAATTAAGATATGAAGGGTGTATGAAGAGCCCAGCAAGGTGCCAGCCGCAGTCCTCAACAATAGTGTGTCCCCAACCCCTCGCCTTTCCCACATGGGGACACAGCCTGTGTCAACACTGGGTGGTCCTGTGGATAACTGCAGGCCGAGAGAGGAGAAGCCAACGGTGTGGATGTGCTCACGAGAGGCTCCTTAGAAAACTCACTCTGCACTTGGGGGTCTCCACAAATCAATAAGGGTGAGTTTTTCATTAAGCTCTCTATATCCTGGCCATGGCTTTCTGCATTTCCAGTATTAAGATAACCACACTCTCCTGAGTGGTGAGAGTAGTGCTTCTTAAAACACCATTACTTAGCAAAGTAGAAAGTTGATAGTTAAAACTTGGGTGGCAGGCACGGTGGCTTGCGCTTATAATCCCAGCACTTTGGGAGGCTGAGGCAGAAGGATCACTTGAGCCCAGGAGTTCAAGGTCAGCCTGGGCAACATAGTGAGACTCTGTCTCTATAAAAACTTTAAAAATTATTCGGATGTAGTGGTATGTGCCTATAGTCCCAGCTACTTGGGAGGCTGAGGCAGGAGGATCGCTTCGACTCAGGAGTCTGAGGTTGCCGTGAGCTACGATGACACCACTGCACTTTAGCCCAGGTAACAGAGTGAGACTCCATCTCAAAAAAAAAAAAGAAAGAAATACATTTTAATCTTATTTAATGTGATTTATCCAAAATAATCATTTCAACGAGTAACCAATATAAAAATGATTGATACTATGTTTTACGTTTTTTACACCAAGTCTCCAACATCCATGATGTGCTTTACACTCACCGCACCTCTCAGCTGAACTCATTGCACTTCAAGTGCTCCGAGCACATGTGGCAGCCAGAACGGGCAGCACAGCCCTAGAGCCCTGGAGGCCCAAAGGTACTCAGCAAATATTTCAGGAATGAATGAATGAAGAAACGCATGAACTGCTGCATTGCCACCAGTTCCGAGTCGGAGGATACTCCTATGCCAGCCCCTCAGGGACAGCCACCAGGGAGTGCGGGTGAACAGGCTCCCTGAGAGCCCAGGGCCAGGGTCGGGGGTGGTGAGGAGTCCCCGGGCAGCAGGTCCCACAGGACCCAGCAACCCAGGACCCTGGGGTTGAGTCCCCACAGTCTCCATCAGCTGTGGGCCTCTTTTCTTTTCCGTACTCTGCCATTCCCTAGTGAGGAGCGGGGGAGGCCAGGCAGGGAGCAGGTCTGAGGGTCTCAGAGGGACCCCGCTGACCACCTAGGAGGGCACAAGCCCCTTGACTTGCCAAGTTCAAGGGCTGGTCCCTGTTGAGCCAGACTCGACAGCTGGGACCAAAGGAGGGTAGATGTCAGAGTCTACCCTCCTTGTGACTCTGGCTCTAACAGCAGAGCAGAGAGACACCCTCATCCCTTCCCAGGGCAGACATCCCACTCGGGCATGCAGACGATACTCAGAATGTCCCTCGTTGCTGCTGTCCCTTCAACAACCACTGGCTCACAGCCTGTCTCTAGCCCCGTCTCTCTTCCAGATTGTCACCTCTCCATCCTCCAGCCCACCCACTCAGGGAACACTCAACTGGATCTCTTCCCACATGACACCTTCTGCTCCTCCCGGGTGTTCCTCCCCAGTATTCCTTCAAGTAGTCCTCTAGGTGCTCCCCCAGGTACTCCTAGGTGCTCCTCCTCTTGACTGCTCCTGAGTGCTCCTCAAGGGTCCTCCAGAGGCTCCTCTTAGATGCTCCCTTAGGTGTTCTCTCAGATCCTCCTCCAGGTGCTCCTCCCATAAAAAGTATCCGGGTGGTTTTCCACTCCGTGAATTCTTGGAACACTCTTCTGTTTCTCATTTCTGTTTTCTACTCAACTTTCCACTTCCCATCAGACTCATCTTTCTAAAGTGCAGCTCTAAAGCCAGGTGTGGTAGGGGAATGCTCGCATGCATGTACCTGAAATGTCTCCAGTGCGGTCTCCACCTGAATAAAACCCAGACATCTGCATAGACGTCTGCATTGATATCTGCATAGAATGTGTAATGATCAAGTCAGGGTATTTATCATTTCTATGTGTTGGAAATATTTCAAGACCTCTCCTTTAGCTATTTTGAAATATACATTGTTGTTAACGATAGTCACCCTACTCAGCTATCAAACATTAGATCTCATTCCTTCTGTCTAACTGTGTTTGTACCCAACCTCTCTTCACCCCCCCACCCTGCACCTTCTCAGTCTCTGGTATCTGTCATAAAACTTTCCACCTTCATGAGACCAATTTTTTTAGCTCCCCTATGAGTGAGAATATGCAACATTTGTCTTTCTGTGTCTGGCTTATTTTATTTAACATAATGTTCTTTAGTTTCATCCATGTTGCTGCAAATATATATATATAAAATAGAAACAGATATTTATTATGTATCAATAAAAAAGTAATACATTGAATAAATAATAAAGATGCTAGTAACCAAAATTAGACATATCCAGTCTTTTAGAAAACAGTTCTTAAAACAGTTCTTCCAAATTTCCAGAAGATAAATATTTAGTTAGTTATTCTGTATGTGATAGGTTAGGTGGATTGGACCCCTTCCTCGCTATTTTTACCGGTATTTTGTAAACATGAGGCCACTGAAGAATAAACAAATTCTACACTGCCCCCAAGGCAAATACAACCGATTATATATCAAGGACTAATTGAACTTTGTCATTTTTTTCCTTCTGTAAAACATCAACATATAATAATTTGGAAATAAAATAGTTTATATAACTTTAAAAAACCCATATGTCAGGAAGTGGTTTCCCCTCTGAATTCTCAGAATGTTTGTGAACTTGTCTCTTGCCCTCTACCAAAGGCTAGTTTACCTTTCCAGAATGCCACACTCAGTGGGAGACCAAAAGCAACTCAGGGAATGAATAAGTGATTCTCATGTTGTTCTCTTTCTTCCTCCTCTGGGACATTAGACCTAATCTGAGTCTTTGAACTCAAGGGCAGAACTTGCCCAATGCCAAACTTAGAAATGATTTCAGATATTTTCAAAGCATTTTCATATACACACACTTCATTTCATCTTTACAACTAACCTTCAAGGCAGGCGTTAATACTCTCATTTCTCAACTGAGGGAGCCTCCGCTCACAGATGTATAGAGGTGGGGCTCCCCAAAGCCTGAGACCCCAGGGACCCCTGAGACCTCCCATTAGAAGGGTCTGTTCTTATTGAGATATTGTTTAGACCCTGCCTCTAACTTAATTCACATGGGTGAATTAAATTTTTTCAATGAAGTCTTTAAGATTGTATTTGTTTAACTATTGCCAGAAATACAAGAAGCAGTAAAATTCCTAATATGACTATACATAATTAACAAAGAATTTTTATAATTTTTCAAAAAATCAATTACATTAATCATTAAGGTGTTTGCATTGCCTGATTTTTAAAAAATCAAACTACTCATACAGATATACCCAAATCTGCTTACTGGTAGAAGTCCCTATTTGGAACAGTATGCGGTTGTGGCAGCCACAAGGCGGCACTGAACCTGTAGGGCAGAAATGGGAGTAGAGAAGGTACAGACTTCACCGTTGTGCGAGGTGCTTTTCTATGATTCAAAGAGAAAGAACTCGTCTGAACTACATAACCAGCCTTAAAAGCCTGGTCTGTAGTTACTTCTCCCAAACCAAGTCACTATGTCAACACAAGCTACCCACACGCGCACACGTGCACACACATGTGCACACACATGTGCACACACGCACACGGTATCTTTCCTGGGAGATCCCCGAATGGGTGCTCGCATGTCTGGGCTGAAACGTGGGTCAGAAACGACATCAACAGCACAAAGACCACTGGCTGTAGCATTTCTGAAGCAGAAATGTTTTCACTCAGCCTAAATCCATAAGCCTTCAAAACGTAGAATATTAATTCACTCTATTATCTTTATCAAATAATTAGAAATGGTACCAGAAAAGATGAGTGGGCAACATGTGGGGCGTTCACATACTACGGTTTGAATGAATTATAATTAGGGATCTAAAACTGAAATTAAAGTAAAAGGAAATTAGAATTCTGTTTTATTTTCTGTCTTCTAAAGTACAGAAGTCGTGCGTGCTCACTAGAAGAAACAATGTGTGGAAGGAAAAAAGCTGACAGAGGTCACGAAAGGGCCTCCACTCGGGACAGCCGGAGTGTGTGTGTTGCTAAGGAACATGCCGAGGAGGAAGCATGTGTGCCCACTGCAGCCACGTGGCTCTGCCTGGCTCTCCTCTAGAGATGCTCAACCTTGGAACCTGCCCCTGTGGTGGGGTAAAGCCCAGGCCCCGTGGAGAGGCCCCCAGACGTGTCAGGCCAATAGTCCCAGCTGGGGTCCTACCAACAGCCAGGCATCAGCTGCCAGACTGCCCGTGAGTGAGACGTCAGATGGCTCCAGCCCCAGCCCTGAGTCACCCTGGCTGACACTGAGTGGAACCAATGACCAGTCCCCACTGAGCCTTGTCAAATTGCAGATTTGTGAGCAAAATCAATGTGGTATTACTTTTAGGCACTAAATTTTGGGGCAGACCAGGGGTCCTGGAGTAGGTGATAGTGACATTGAAGCAGGGTACTAAGGACACCCCAGGAGGAGGGAGGGTAAAGGTTTGGGGAGACCACACCAGGTGCAGGGCCTGGGGCAAGGGCATGACCAGGGAGCAGAAAGAGTTTGGGAAGCAGAGCCACTTTGGGCGGAGTGTGCAGAGGCCTCGGGGAGCAGGAGCCAGGGCCTGGGACAGTTGAAAAGCTCGTCTATAATGTCACTATTTGGAGCTCAGAATGCACTTGGCCAGGGAAACAAGATGACGAACATAAACTGAGTTTCCACCCTGCCCACTGCCCCATGAGGCAGCTGGGTGCAGCAGCTGTGGGATTCCACCAGCTACCTTGCTCTAACTTCCTGTCTACCTCCATCGTGTACAGCTGCGGTCCCCAAACCCCGGGCCACAGACTGGTACCGGTCCCTGTTAGGAGCCAGGCCCCACAGCAGGAGGAGAGCAGCAGGTGAGTGAAGGAAGCTTCATCTGTACTTACAGCCGCTCCCCATCACTCGCATCACCGCATAAGCTCCGCCTCCTGTCAGATCAGCGGCGGTATTAGATTCTCGCAGGAGCGCGAGCCCTACTGTAAACTGCACATGTGAGGGATCTAGGTCGTGCTCCGTTTGAGAATCTAATGCCTGATGATCTGAAGTGGAGCTGAGGTGCTGATGCTAGCGCTGGGGAGTGGCTGCAAATACAGATTGTCATCAGCAGAGAGGTTTGACTGCACAATAAATGTAATGTGCTTGAATCGTCCCCAAACCATCCCCACGCTGCCCCCCAAGTCCATGGAAAATTGTCTTCCGTGAAACCAGTCCCTAGTGCCGAAAGGTTGGGGACTGCTGGTGTACATGTGTTACTGACCCAGAATCCAGCAAACAGTAGGTGCTCAATGACTGGATGGTTTTTGAGTGGTTCCAAATCTGAGTGTTCTCGCGTTGCCTGAGCAGGTAGCAGCCTGTGGCTGTGTCCCACAGCCTACCATCAGGAGCAGGCTCTCTAGCGGGCTGCGTGTTTGAAGCAAGGCTGCGTACAGAGAGCCACAGGATGAGCACCGGTGGTGGCCAGGAGTCAGTGACCACCCAGGAGGAAAGGGGCTTCGGGTGGACAGCTGAGCTGAAGACAGGGCTGGTCTGGGTCTGGACAGGCAGGGAAGAGGCCTGAGTGGATCCAGGATCTCCCTGGTCTCAGCCTCACCCTCCTGCCCTTAAAAACATGCCCATCCTGGGACCTCCACTCCCCACTTTCCTGAAAGCAGACACACGTCTCCCTCGAGTCTGTGTCTAAGTCCCCAAAGGCTGAGGGGAGGATGCCAGGGTCCTTGTACTTCATGGTACTTCTATTTGCTGAATCTGGCAAGCGCGTGTCAAAGGCCACACGACAGATGAAGAGTGGAGGCTGAGGCTGCTAGAAATGGGATTGGAGTTGCCCTTCCCCAGTATCCTACGCTGTGCAGAGCTGAGAAACTAAAAGAAATGAAATGCTTCAGGGTGGAGAAGGCGGCAAGGACAGCGACCTTCAGGGCAACCCTGACTTGTAGGTCTGTACTTTGACAGTACCCGAAATGCGGCAGGCCCTGGTTCTCTTAATTTTGTTTTGTAATCAAGATTTTATTTTTGACATTTAAAAAAGTGATGTTCCTATCGTTCTGTTGACAATACACTTGGAGAGGATCCAGCCAGGCCTGAGCAGAGTCCAAAGCTGCTCCCTGGGATGGGCCCCAAGCCCTGGCTGTTAGAAGCCCTGGTCTCTCCCACCCTGCCACCCAGGAAGAGTCACGCCATCTCTCTGGGTGTCAGTCTCTCCCTGTCCTTCCAGAGAGCTGAGTTGGCACACCTCTGAGACCAGCAGTCATCCTAAAAAAGTTCCCGTTATTGGGAAGGAGGCATTTCCCGGTCAGTGGGGAGACTGCAGAGCTGGGTCACGAGTCAGGACGGGAAGGCATGGGCCGCAGTGGGGGCAGGGTCCCTCCCTGGCAAGGACCCATCTGGCACAGTCCCTGCTGGTCCTCATCCGGCCCTGTTCGTTCGAATCCTGATTTATTTTTTCTCTTACTAGCTATTCCTGCTGGTTTTAGTTCATCTGCACATTTTATAATAGTGTCTTATTCAAGTCTTGACTGGAGACACTAAGTGGGACTAAACAGGTGGCAGGAGTGCCGACATGGGCCCGCACCCCGCAGTTGGCCACCAAGGTGCAGCTCGGATGGACAGTGGGGCGCAGGCCACACAAGAGGCCATTCAAGCTCAATCTGGGGGATAAGAGGAGTCACCAGCATGTGTAGGGACATGGGGCGCTCAAGAGTCCATACAGGTTGAACATCCCTAATCCCAAAATCTAAAATCCAAAATACTCCAAAATCTGAAACTTTCTGAGCACCAACATGACATTGCCGATTGTCCTCATGGGTGGCTGACGATAGTGACACTTTTGCTTTCTGATGTTTCAATGTACACAAACTTTGTTTCGTGTGCAAAATTATTAAAAATATTGTATAAAATTATCTTCAGTCCTTCAAAAATGGAGAAATAAAAAATTATCTTCATGCTATGTGTATAAGGTATATAAAAAACATAAATGAATTTTGTGTTTAAACTTGAGTCTCATGCCCAAGATATCTCATTACGTATATGTAAATATTCCAAAATCTGAAAAAATCCGAATCCAAAATGCTTCTGGTCCCGGGCATTTCGAATAAGGGATATTCAGCCTATAGTACATATTCTTTATCCTGCATGCATTTCAATTTTCTCCTTAAGTTTTCCCACATGGTTATTAGTTGCTGATCTCTTAAAATCCATATTTAGAGAAAAATGATCCAACTACAGTGTGGGGAAACAGAGTCAGAGGTCAACAAAGCTCGGTGCAGACGTGGGGGAACCTGCGAAAGGTGGGCCTCCGCAAGCGCCTCTGACCACGTGGTCAGCCCTGCAGATCAACTGCTCAGGTGGGTGTTGCTTGCAACAAACAAGAACCTGGAAACAACCGGAATGTCCACCCACAGAGTGTGCAAATCAATCCTATCAGCTCACTTAGATTGGTAATAGCTAAGACAACATTAAATATGGCAACCTGTTTGTGCAATGATGTAAAGTAGGAGAGAAAAGGAGAAAACTATCTTTTCATTATACGATATATAACTACAGATGATAATTACAATATGGAAATAGATGTACTCATTAGCAGAAAGTAGAAGGAAACCAGAGAAACTGAAAATGGGGAAAACCGGTGCATTAGGATGACAGGATTAGGTGTGAAATTTTTTTTATTTTACGTTTCCTTTAATATTTTAGTAAGTCTTCAATAAAATATATTTTAAGAATATTTCCACCTCCTAAATGAAAACTTGAGTTAAACAAAGAAGCAATTCAACCAGAGGAAGACAAAGAGGGTGACAGATCTCATTGCTTATCTGACCCAGCAGGCCCGGAAATACTGCTCTGCTAATTTATCAAAGAGAGAGAAAGTAGAATCCCCGCCCTAGAGGAGTTTACCCTTTTGTGCTCTGAAGCCAGAAGAGCAGACATGCTCTGGAAATAGAGGGATATTCAAGACTTCAGTCAATGGGCTTTACCCCTTGGTGTCAGGCTCCATTTCTGATCAGCCATGGCCCACAGCTTGGGAGCAGATGGCGTGGCCAGGCCCCCGACAGTGAGGACAGCCGAGGGGCTGGCAGGACTCCAGGGGGCTGGTCTCAGCCACATGGAGTCTGAGACGGAGGCAGGATGCCCAGCTAGACCTGCTCTACGCCACAAAGCCAGTGGAGGAATCCAATAGCCACAGAAAGACCAGGGCCGGCGATACAGAAATGGCCCCATTGAAAAAGCCATTAAAGTTCACAGAGAACCCATCAAATGCTCAAGGGCAAGCATGAAGGGGCCACCGGGAAGCCGAAGGGGGTCACAGGACCGAAGCTAGCAGTGGGAGGTGATTGGAGCAGGTGCATAAAGTGACACTGGGGTGCAGGTCTGGCTCCACCAGGAACCAAAGTGGTGACAACACAGGTCATTGTCAGCGGGAAGGACCTCGCTGTCAAGGTGGTACCTCCTGGGAGGGAAAGAAGTATGAAGGGTGAGGTGGGCATCCCAGATGGGCTGAGGAGTGACTTCCACTGCGCTCCGCATGTCCTGTTCTTCTAAGTCTTTCCCACTGAGAAAGTATTCGCATACGGCTCGTTTAACTGAGAAGATGACAGTCACACCTCAGGGTCTGCAAGATGAACAGGAGACACACCTGAGATGCACAAGAGACCTTTGCTGAGCAGCAGGTGGGAGCTTCTAGGCTGTAAACCACACCGAAGGGCTGCCAGGCCTCAGGGTCCACCTTCTTCCTCCCTCCTTCGTGTGAGTGGTTCTCAGCTTCATGCAGTTGGTTCAGATGCTGGAAGGTTCCTCATGTCCATTCTTCTCTACTCCGCCTCTCCCTTGCTGGAACCGCCTGAATGCTGTCTTAATAAACACATGTTTTCTTTATTTCTGATTCAAACTGAGCAGCCTCTCAACAGCAGGCAGTGGCTTATGGTTCTCCACCCCAGCCACACATTAGACTCAACTGGGGAGCTTTGCAACATAACAATGGCCAGGCCTCTTCCCAGACTAATTAGGTTAGGATGCGACATGCTCTTTGGGTGATTCTGACACGAGAACACCGCACACTGTGGTATACTGGCAAATAAACATAACATGCGGTCATTAAGGATCCCTATAGAAACAACAGGGAGGTTCCTCGAGAAACTCAAAGTAGAACTAGCATATGACCCAGCAATCCCACTGCTGGGTATTTATCCAAAACAATTGAAATTGGAATCTTGAAGAGATAAATGCACTCCGTGTACATAGCAGTACTATTCACAACAGCCAAGCTATGGAAACCAACCTAAATGTCCACTAACTGATAAATGGATAAAAGAAATGTGGTATGTACCTTCAATGAAATATTGCTCAGCCTTAAAAAGAAAGAAAATTCTGCAATATGCAACAACATGGATGAACCTTGAGGACACTATGCTAAGCGAAATAAACCTGTCTTAGAAGGACAAACACTGCGCGATACCACTCATATGAGGAACTAAAATAGTCAAACTCATACGAATAGTAGAATGGTGGTTGCCGGCTGTTAGGGGAAGGGGGAGTTGCTAATCAATGCATATAAAGTCTCAGTTATGCAAGCTGAGTCCTAGAGATCTGCTGTACAACATCATCCCTATAGTTAGCAATACCGTATTATGCACTTTAAGTCTAAGAGGGTAGATACGTTAAATGTTCTTACCACCATTATATAAAAATTGTTTTAAATCTTTGTAAATATCCTAAAGAAAGTAAAAGACAAACTTACAGATGGAAGAAGACATAATCAACAAATGATTGCATTATGAGTGTGTACAGACCTCGTAGCCCAATAGAAAAATGGGCAAAAGACATGAAAAGGCATTTCACCAAAGAGGGGACACATAACAGTCAACGAACGCTGAAGAGATGCTTGGCCTCCTTGGCAATCATGGAAATGTCAACTCAAGCAACAAGAGATAGTACTTTTCATCTATGCCAAAATTAAGAATTGGACAATACTAAGAGCTGAAGAGGTTATGGATCAAAGACGTCTCATTTTATGTATACACACACACACACACATTGTTAGGGAAATTTCCGTACATACTAGGGAAATTTCCGTGCTGATTCTGCTTAAAACCACAAAGCAGCAAGTAGACACTGACACCTGTCAGCTTTGCAAGCTAACCACAGAGCAGTTGAGCAAAGCTGAACAAAACTGCAAGCCTGTCATGATTATGATGTTTGTTATAAGCTTATAAGAATTATTGTTTATTGGATAACTTTGAAGTCTTTTTGCTAATTGGTTAATCATTTGTACCTGTGCGTGATTTGTTAAAAGTAACCTCCCAGAAAAAGTATAAAACCTGACAAAAACCCGGAAGAGGTGCTTAGATTCTAGGAGGCTTGACCTCGATCTGGGCCGCCGGCAATAAAACTCTCTGACTCTCCAACTCTCTGCGTGCCGCTCAGTTATTCCCCTGGGACTGGTCACTGACACTTGCCGTAACATAGTCTCACCTGGTCCCTTGTGAAGTTTCAGTTCGAGTGAAGAAATATTGCTTGGCAGCGCCATGCTCAACTGTGAAAGGAGGCATTTGCTATCTGATTGGACAGAGGGAGTTCAAGATAAGAAAAGGCCCCAAAGCAATCGGAAGAGGCATGGTTATTAATGTGAATTTAATGGCACTAACTGCTTCCTTGCTTTTTTCTCATCATATAATATTTTGAAACACCATATAATTACTTCAAGATTCTAACATATACACTCTGATTCATATTATTCTTATAAAGGTAAGTAACGTAAGGCAGGCATATAGAACTTCACCAATGTTTCTATAAAGCCAAAGTCTGCAAACTATGGCTTATAGGTGCCATTTTTTGAAAATAAAGTTTTACAGGTATACAGCCATGCTCATGTATTTATGTATTATTTATGGCTATATTTGCACTATGCAGAGTTAAGTATAGACAGAGACTGTATGATCTGCAAAGCCATGCATACCTAGTATCTGGTGTTTTACAGAAAAGTAAACCAACCATTGCTATCAAGATTAAAAGCTTATTTTTTGGTGAAAAACTGAAAAAAGAAAAAAAGATCAAAAATAAAAGGCCTAGTGAAACACATTTTATTTCTAGCTCAAAATTAATTCTTAATTGCTACAAGAAACATCAACCACTTACTTAGGACTTTTGACAATTAGGGTAAAGTCTACAAAAAATAAGTAATAAGAAGAGCATTATTCTATTAATCAAAAAATGTCAAAAACATTCCACATTCTGTTTGGGGATAATCAGCAGGATTTCAAGTATGACTGTTAAGGATTAGGAAAAGACTAGCCTAAGTTTTAGGGTTATACACAATCAAATAATTAAATTAGTTCAGTTTTTTAACACATTATCCATCTTCATTTCAAGTCTATCATTTCAAGTCCATCTTTGAAAATTATACCTTCTATAAATACACAGTGCACAATTGTCACCATGTTACTCTGTTTAATCCAGTACCAATTGCTTAAAGATCTAAAGTGTCCCATTAAATTTATAATCTGGATGAACCAAACAAGAAGGAAAAGTTTTTATGTTTATGATCCAAAAGTTTTTAAGTTTATAACCCAACACCTACTCATGCTAATGGTTTCTTCCATCTGTCTGTGCAGATTATATATAGATTCTAGATCTTTATATACTATAAAGTGGTTTGCTTTAGCTTAAAGTCCATAAGTGATGATTATCCATTGCTAATATCCTGAAAACACATTATTGTTCATAGACTGACATTGACATATGGAGAACTGTACATTGTCTTCACTAAGAAGCTGAGAGAGTTGTCCCTGACCCATTGTGTACTTGGCCAAACTGGTACTCAACTATGCCCCAAGACTTTTACCTAAGACTCGGATCAGTACCCATTTGTCTACTGCAGATTATCTGGAAGAATACACTTCTCCTGAGTGGTACCAGCTCACAATCTCTCCTGTGCTACTACAGAGGTGAAATGCATCCTTGTTACACAATTGACAATTGTTTTAGAATATGAACATGATTTCAATTATTATACTGCCTGTCTTTGCAAACCTCTGGTGTTACAATGCAAGACCTAATGATTATCAACTGCAGTGACACTCGTTTTAAATTCTAAAATTGTTTCAATTATGCCTTGGATAAGAGTGACAGGAAAGCTCTATTCTTTATGTCTTTAGCTTATGGTACATCTCTTTCTTGGTTTGTTCATATTACTCCAGAGATTCTCTATCTCATCTTGAAGTTTTTGCTCTCATCTTGGAATCTATTCTGTAGCAGTCAGGCCTGTTCCTAAAAAGGGACAAATGGAAGCTGAATAAAGTGTAGCATTACGTAAGTCTCTATATGCTATCTAGTTTCCACATTCATTGATTTTTTAGTATTTAATTTCTTCTTGAGATTTTCTCTACCCTTAATTTTCATTGTACTTTTTTGGGCATTTGAGTTCTGTGATTACTTCTCCTGGGTCTCCTTTATCTAAGAAAGAGCTTCAGCTTATATGTCCTGATACATCTATGAACCTAAATTACCAGTCTTGATTTTTCCCTCATTAAGTGTACACAACCTTTGTGGACAATCTTAATCATATGTTTGGTTTCTAATTTTATCTATGCATTATAGATTCTTTTATATACCCACCTACACAAATACTATTATGTAAATACACATGACACAGAAATAAATATTCTCAAAATCTGATGAGATGTCTCAGTCTTAGATCAGAAAATTTGATCTAAGCCTGCTCAACTTGGTGGCAGGGATGGCAGAAGGTAGGGAAGGAAATCAGAGTCCCAGACTGATCATAATGAATTTCTGCACATAACTCCCAACTCAACACAAACTGGGAGCAGGGCATAGAAAACAGGCCTTCTACTCATAAAAGGAGGAGTCCTTCTGCTCATAAAAGTTCTCTTAGAGCTAAAGTCATACCAGGTGTAACAGAAAAATCATTGTGAATTCTACTAAGTGATGAAGAAAATTTACTGGATGTGTGACCCTACAAAAGTTATTTAGTCTTTTTGGAAATTCTTTTTCTTCTCCTAAGTAATAGGGACATAGTTCTTGCTTTATATGGTATTAAGCAAGAGATACAGATATTTTTATGATGCCTAGCAGGTAATAGCTGCCATTAATTGAAGGATATACTGATAAAGGACTGAATGTGATAAAAATGCAAATAAAAAACTTTCAGTAACAAGAAATAGGCAGCAGCCAGGCCAGACCAGGCCAGAGAGTCTGGAACTGAAAACTACAAGTAAGCAAGTAAGGTCCTTCCTTGAGGTTATGTTCTCCCTGCCATACTGAGTTTGTGATCAGGGAGAAAGGAGAGCAAACAGAAAAACAGCAACATCAAGGTGATGCCATTGGATACCTCAAGTTTTAAGAGCGAGGGTCCTCTCTTGCTCTTCCAACAGCTGGGCCCTGTCTCTCTCCATCTTCTCAGTCAATTGTCTCACATGTTCCTGATAGCTCTTCTCTATCTGTTCCATCATCTGCTCATTCTTCTTTTGCATTTCCTCCAACATTTTTGCTGCAGCCTGTGCAGATTCAGCCTTCACACGTTCCACTGTGGAGGAAAAAGAGGAAGAAAAACTCGTGTGGGGCTGTCATGTTGCCTTATTCTTCCCTGTACACTTACCTATTAATGTTGCTGCTAAGCGCATAAGTCCTGCTCAGATATCGCTTCTGCAAGTATGATGCGTCTTTGATCTTTTTGATCTATTTCTAGGGTTCCAGGTTTACTCAAATTATTTAAGCTTTCCAGAGCTTTTGAGACCATCGAATCTCTTGATTCATTCCTCACCTTCAATCTCCTTTTCCCTTGCTGTGAGAGTCTGGTCTGTCCGTAGAATTGCATCAGTCACAGACTCCTTGGACCTCAAGTACGTCTGCAGCATCTCTTCAGCCTTAAAACCCAGAGAACACAGAGTGAGCATCAGGAAATGGCTGTACGCATTTGTTCCTGTTTGTGTGCCCCCCATCTTTTCCTCCAGGAATTGCTCCTCCTGGGCCTGGTGGTCAAGATTCCCTGTTATAGGGACAGACACATACTCCAGACAGGCCAACTAAATCATCCCACTAAGTGGAGCCCTTTTTAGAAGGGTGATATAGATAATGAGAAAAAAGGGATTCTGTGTCCTGTGACATTGAGGGCTCTATGTTTGGAGCTATTGGTGCGATGGTTCCACATGGGCTGAGCTTGCTGGAGCATGAAGCCATCATTCAGAAAGCAGATCAGAGAGATAGAGGTGGAAGAGAAAAGGGAGGCAAGCACAGGGATAAGGGGGAGCAATGGACAGAGGAAGAGAGGATGATGTTGTGTAAACTCTTTGATCCAGCTGCCCTTAAAGCCAATTTAAAGCCTAAACTGATGAATTACCATTTTTGTTTAAGAAGCCATCCATCATTGGGGTTTCTGTCTCTTGCAACACAAAAACGCAGCTGTAATAGTGGATGACAACAACTTGGTGGTTGATCTGGTAATTCAATTTATAACTCAATTATTAATTGGCTGCTCTCTCTGATGAGCACCTGGAAATATCTGGTATAACAGGCTCCGCGTACATGTTATTGAATGAAAGTGTGAATGCTATGCAGATGGTAATGCACATCCGTGTGCGGTTACGCTTGGTCACGTTGGTGTCCCAAGGAGGCACGTCAGCAGTTTCCCATAGTCAACAGATAAATTGTGGTTACCTGTATCCCCTTCCTCGGTTCCCGAAGGTACTTTTTCTTCAGGTATTGTATCTTCTGTATAAAGAGACGATAGCCCCCTGGTGTAGAGTAAATACCCTCCTTCACTTCTTCTTCTAGAGGAATGAAAATATCCTGAAGTAAAGCTGAACAACGATCTGATGATGCCTTCAGATTCTGTTTGTAAAAGTCATCCTGCCTTTGTTCTAGCTGGGCCTTTAGTGTAAAAATAGTAAGTAAAAAGAGTAACAGGAAAAGGACATTAGCTTGATCTCAGAATTTCTGGAAAGGTTTCCCAAAAAAGACAGGAAAAGAAAATTCTACATCCTCTAGAAAAACTGACAGCATCTTAGGAAGACCATGTTCTTCCTCCAGACCTCACCTTTCTACTGAGGTCCCCTCTCCTTGGAGGTGAAGTTCACACTGTAGACTGATGGCTTCATGGCAACCTTTAGAAGTAAATCTCTGCTTTTTCAGATTGGGCAAATGATTGCATATGGAATAAATGTGGTTCAAATAAGCCTCAAATAGCTTGGACTAAATTTTTATTTGCTTTTGGCTAGAATGTCTGGGCAGTCTGATAGCAGTGGACATGTAATTTGATTAGAAGCTCTGGTTGTCACTTATATGCATTTAATTAAAAGGAAGACTTTTTTTATTGAGAAAAGAAAAATGTTTTAAAACTTTGAGTCTAATAATAAAATTGGTCCTTCTGATTATTATGATTACAGATATGTAGTTGTTACCATTTGAAAAGCTAGTAAGAATTGCTTCTATGAAAATAAATTCTTATTTCCTGATAGTACTTTGTCTTCCAAGACACTAACCCAGATAAATTGAGAGAAAAATCACCGCTAATTCCTTTTGAAATAGATGGTCTACATCTTTGAAGGAACTCCTGATGAAGATTTCAACGGCCTCTCTCTCACTGGCTCTGTGCAGGTCCAGCAGCTCCTGGAGGGTCTCTGTGGGCAGCTGCACCTTCTGGCCCATCTGCTGGTCATAGTGGGCAATGGCCTTTTGCACTGCAGCTGAGTTCTCTATCTGGGCCAAGGCCAGGACTGCATTCTCCAAGCAAGGCAGATCCCCACTGTTGATGGCATTGACATAGGTCAGTACCAGGTTCTCTAGACCTACAAATAGAGAACAAATGATGATATTGGTTGCAGGGAGAGTGAAGAAAAGTCTCTATTATGTGTAATTCTGAGCATGTGAATTACCACCTCTTTGCCTCACAGCATCAGTGTTCTCAGAATCACCTGGAAGCTTGATAGAAATGAAGATTCTCAGCCCCTGTCTCAAATCTACTGAATTAGACCCTTCTCTTTGGGAAGATCTCAGATGGTATGTACGTACACTAAAGGTTGTGAATTCTTGTTCTAGATTACATAAGCTCGTGTTTATTGAATGTTTGCATTCAATTTAACACTAAGGATCACTGGGACAGAAACGATATCTATTCATTTATGTATGTATATCATCAGCCTGTCCATAGTAAACATTTGATCAATATTTATGGAATAATTGACACTATCCCCATCAAAAGGAGTCCTCCATTTGGCTTATTCTAGCACAGCATTGTCCAAGAAACCTTTCTATAGTGATGGAAATGTTCTCTATGTGCTGTCAAGTACAGTAGCCACTAGCCACATGTAGATATGAGCCCTTGAAATACAGCCATGTAGTATTACTTTTTTTTTTTTTTTTTTTTTTTGAGACAGAGTCTCACTGTGTTGCCTGGGATAGAGTGCCATGGCGTCAGCCTAGCTCACAGCAACCTCAAACTCCTGGGCTCAAGCAGTCCTTCTGCCTCAGCCTTCCAAGTAGCTGGGACTACAGGCATGTGTCACCATGCCCGGCTAATTTTTTCTATATATTTTTAGTTGTCCGATTAATTTCTTTCTATTTTTAGTAGAGACAGGGTCTCGCTCTTGCTCAGGCTGGTTTCGAACCCCTGAGCTCAAACAATCCGCCCGCCTCGGCCTCTCAGAGAGCTAGGATTACAGGCGTGAGCCACCGTGCCCAGCCTACTTTTTAATTTTCTTTATTTTAATTAATTTACATTTAAGTTTAAATAGCCACATTTGTCTAGGAGCTACCATATAGGACAGTGTAGACAATTTTAAGTGATAGAACTTTTTCCTTTGGCCTTTGCTCTTTTCCCACCAAGAAATTTGACTAACAAAATCTATTAGAAATGTTGGTGCCACCTGGAATTTAACACAACAATAATAGTAAATTTGCATTTTTCAAAGCTGAAAGTAGGTAGGTACTATTCCATGCTCCCGTAATCTTAGCAAGGAGTGAAAGGACTGAGAACGGGACTCACGAGGTCCATTGACCTTGATACCTCCTGAAAGTGTTTTAACTTTGGAATGGCTAAAGATGTAGGCACAGAAGACTTCAACTTGTTGCACAAATTCGGGGTCTAGCTCATTATCATGCAGTGTCTCGAGCTGGGATAGCTTCTTCCGGTATGCAGGCTGACCGAAGATAAAGCATTTCTTCTTTGGGAAGAATTTCCGGATACAGAGACGGGGCAGATTAAAATTTTTAACTTTTTGACCGATACCTGGAAGAACATAAAAAACAGATTTGTCGGCCGGGTGCGGTGGCTCACGCCTGTAATCCTAGCTCTCTGGGAGGCCGAGGCGGGCGGATTGTTTGAGCTCAGGAGTTTGAAACCAGCCTGAGCAAGAGTGAGACCCCTGTCTCTACTAAAAATAGAAAGAAATTAATTGGACAATTAAAAATATATAGAAAAAAAAATTAGCCAGACATGGTGATGCATGCCTGTAGTCCCAGCTACTCGGGAGGCTGAAGCAGGAGGATCGCTTGAGCCTAGGAGTTTGAGGTTGCTGTGAGCTAGGCTGATGCCACGGCACTCTATCCTGGGCAACAGAGTGAGACTCTGTCTCAAAAAAAAAAAAAAAAAAAAACAGATTTGTCTCATATAAGGATTTGCACACTTTTTCTGTAAAGGGCCAAATAGTAAATGTTTTAGGCTTTGCAGGCCAGGTGGTCTCTTCTTCAAGTACTCAACTCTGTTATTGTAGCATGAAAACAGCCATAGACAACATGTAAATGAATGGGCACAGCATTATTCTAATAAAACCTTGTTTACAAAGACAGCTGTCAGGCTGGATTGGCCATCATTTATCTGTGGGCTGTAGTTTGCCAACACTTGGACTAGTATACTGTTCATGATTTAATCTATTTTCTTCACATAAATATCCATTGTAATCCATATTCTATGACTAAATACAGAGTCACAAACCCTAAGCATGGAGATAAAATTAACCAAATTATAGCACAGGAAAAGGTGAAAACTTGTTCTAGAAGAAGGGAGAATATAATTTAAAATCAAAGCTATTTATTCAGATACTAAAGCATTAATTTCCAGGAATAGCAAACTGGAGAAATAGACAACTGTAAAAGTAAGAAAACTATGAATGGTAAACTCAAAAATGATCATTTCCCATGTTTTGTCATTCTCATTTATCAATGGTAAGTCCCTGTTACCTTGCTTTAGCTGCAGGGAAAGCTCCAGGTACTCGTCTGCTGAGATGGTTTTTCCATGTGCTTCCAAGTCCAGGGTAAAATCTCTCAGAGTCCACACAAAGTCTGGGAAGAAGCTCACAAACTCAGCTGAATCCTCAACCTCATTCTCATCAGGTGAGGATTTTGCTCTGATTTGATCTGTCAGCTCTGTCACGAAACTGAGTAGTTATCTAAGGGAAAGTGACAAAATGAAGAGTACCGCCATCCTGTATGAGGTCCACATATTCCCAAACCCTCATTTTGCCTTTGTTCTTAACCTAACTGTCTATTCTAAAGTAGACACATGGGATCTTTCCCCTATACTTGAATTGTTTTTATGTTTTCTCTTTTTGAGCTAAATTTCCCAAGACTCATAGTCAGGCAGCTGGTTTATTGACACAGGTCTCCCCCTTGACTTTTGTACTGTTCAGGACCACAAAAGGATACTGCAGTTGGTCCATGGCCTGCTGGTTGATGGTTCCCATGCTGTTGTACACGAAGATGCTGCTCAGGAGGATGGCCAGGGCAAAGATCCAGGAGTCATTTTGGTTGTCACCCTGAAAATTAGAACACAGTTGGGTCAGGAGCATATTTCATTCTCATGGTACTTTCCAGATGATAAGTAGTAAAAGTATATTCATACATTAGAGTTTTTTTTTTTTAGATGTATGATCAATAAAAGGAATTCAATTACAAAGAAAAATGATTGTCCATAGGTCTTGGACTCTGGGTAGTTTTTTGATTAGTATTTTTGGTTTAAACTGATTTTTCACTAGGTCTTCTTATGATCATTGACAGGTAACAAATGGTCAAGGTCGGCTGGCATTTTAAAGCTGTAAATACAATTAAAATTTAAAAAATTCTGTTCTCTTTTAATAGCAACATTGAGTTATATAAGATTAATAATACTTATAGCTATTTTATTGCACAATTATTATGCACCTGGTCCTGACATTATTTATCTTGTTAGATATTCAAAACAATACCATGAGGCAAATCTAGATCTATTACATCCATTTTACAGATTATCAACCTGAGGCTAAAAATGTCAAATAATTTTTGAGGCCATTAAATTAGTGACAGTGTTTAAATTTAAACACAAAGTTATGGAGATTCGGTACCCGCATCCTTAAATAAATTCTCTGCAGGATAAGACTCATGACAGAGTGTTTATTGTGCTACCTTCATGCAACTGTGTTAACTTGCATAACTTATAGTCTGTTGTTAATAGAATACTGTCTATTTACCACCATGCTCTTCTGCTAGGATTCTGCCTTATGAAAATTGTTTTCACCTCTGGTTGCTAAACTTGGCCTCATGACATGTGAACAGAAATGAGAAGACATATAATGGTTTAGAGCAAGTTCTTATTTAAGAAAAAACTAAAAAGTACATAAAATATTCATAGATCAGGGGCTTATTCAAAAACTGAATCCTTGACCCTCACCTTCTCTACATCTCCCAGGCCTTCGGTGTCTAGCAGAACTAAGGTATGTTCTGGCTTCTTGGGATGAGGCACACACCACATCCAGATTCCTTTGGTGTGAGACTGCACCGTGGAGCCCAGAGAGAAACCTGTGAAGGAGAGAGGGAGTAAGAGGGGAAGGAGATTAAACAGCAGGAAATTCTGGAAACTGACGCAAAAGGTAGCATAAGTAAGGTTAAGAGAGATAACAGAAACCACAGTCAGTACTGATCTTATAATCAGAGAAATAGGAAAGTTCGAATATTCAATGCATGAAAAAAATTCAGGACTCTTTCATAGTAAAAACAACCAATAAACTAGAAACACAAGGAAAATATCTTGACATAATAAAGGCCATATGTAAAAATTGCACAGCCTACTTCATACTCAATGATCAAGACTGAAAGCTTTTGCTTATCAGAAATAAGAAAAGGATGCCCGCTTTTACCACTTCTGTTCCACAAAGTACTGGAAGTCCTATCCAGAGTAATTAGGCAAGAAAAGGAAATAGAAGGCATCCAAATTGGAAACAAAAAAGTAAAATTATCTCTGTTCACATGTGACATGATATTACATGCAGAAAACTTTAAATATTCCACAAAACTCTATTGAACTAATAAAAGAATTCAGCAAAGTTGCAGCATACAAAATCAAGCTGCAGAAATCAGTTGCATTGCTATACACTAGCAATGAACAATCTGAAAAGGAAATTATAAAACAACAAACTACTGAGGAATAAATGTAACCAAGGAGGTGAAAGACTTGTATAGTAAAAACATTTTTGAAGAAATTAAAGAAGACATGAATATGTAGAAAAATACCCTATGTTTATGGCTTGAAAGACAATATTCTTAAGATGTCACTACTGCCCAAAGTGATATAAAGATTCAATGTAATCCTTATAAAAATTCCAATGACTTCTTTTATATAAATATTCATAGAAAAATCCACCCTGCTTTTTATATGTAACTTCAGGAAATTCCCCAAATAGCCAAAATAATCTTAAAAAGTAAGAACAAAGTTGGAGTTTCACACTGTCTGAGTTTTCAAACATATTACAAAACCATGACATTCAAAAGACATAAAGGCTGGCATAAAGATTGACATATAGACCAATGGAATACAATAGAGAGCCCATAAATAAACTCTCACATATATAGTCAAATTTTCAATATGGGTGTCATGATAATTCCATGAAAAAAGGAGAATCTTTTCAACAAATGCCATTGGGAAAACTAGGTATCCACCTGCAAGAAAAAAAAAAAAAAAGAAATTGGGCCGTTACCTTATACCATTCAAAAATTAACTCAAAGTGGATCAAAGGACTAAACATCAGAGCTAAAACTAGAAAACTTGTAGAAGAAAACACAGGGGAAAAACTTCATGATGTTCGATTTGGCAATGGTTTGTTTAATATGACCCAAAAGCATAGCCAATTAAAGAAAAAATAGATAAGCTGGACTTCATCAAAATTGAAAATGTTTGTGTGTCAAAGGACACTATCAATAGAGTAAAAAAGATAATATATGGATTAGGAGAAACTCTTTGCTATCCATGTATCTGATAAAGAATTGATATCTAGAAAATATAAACAATTCCTACAATGCAACACAAATAAACAAACAGTTTAAAAAAGGAAAAAAGGACTTGAATAAACATTTCTCCAAAGAAAATGTACAAATGGCCAAGAAGCACATGAAAAGATGCTCAATATCACTAGTCATTAGGGAAATGCAAATCAAAACCCTCAGGAGATACTACTTCACACACATTAGGATGGCCACTATCAAAAAAAAAATAGAAAATATCAAATGATGGTGAGCATGTGGAGAAATTAGAAGCCTTGAGCATTTCTGTTGGGAATGCAAATCATGCAGTGTGGAAAGTGGTAGGGCAATTCCTTAAAAAATTAAGCATGGAATGACTGAATGAGCCAGCAATGTCACTTCTGGGTATATACCCAAAAGAATTGAAAGCAGTGACTCGAACAGATATTTGTATATCCATGTTCATATCAGCATTATTTATAATGGCAAAAAGGTGAAAGCAATCCAGTGTCCACTGACAGATGAATTGATAAACATATTGGTATACACATACAATTATTCAGCCTTATCAACGAAGAGATTTTGACACATGCTACAACATTGATGAACCTTGAAAACATTATATAAACTGAAACAAGCCAGTCACAAAAGGACAAATATTGTCATGATTCCACTTACATAGGTTCCTATAGTAGCCAAAGTCATACAGACAGAATATAGATTGATGGGGAGGGGAGATGGGTGAACATGGAGCTTTTGTTTACAGAATTTCTGTTAGGGAAGATGAAGAAGTTCTGAAGATGGATGGTGGCGATGGTTGCAAAACAACATGAATTTAATTAATACCACAGAACTGTGCACTTAAAAATGGTTCCAAGGGTAAATTTTTATGTTATATATATTTTGAGACAATATAAAAAGAATATACTATACAAACTGAAATTTTTTTAACCTTAAAGATCAATGTAAACTTGCTGTTACCATGTGAACATTTTATTAATAATAAATGATTTGTAGTTTATTATGTATACCAATTATTTTTTTACTCCTATGGAAAGAATAATTTATTCTTTTAAAAGGGGAAACTAAGGCATAATGGGAAGAGTTAGTGAGTTGACTCTTATTCTCTAGAACAGAGTGAAGATAAGAGTCCATTGATGGATAGAAAGCTTTCAGTATTCATCCCCACCTCTAACTTTGCCTCCTCACATCCCCAAACTGAATGCTATCCGTGGGGGTGGACAGAAGGGACTTGGCAGAGCTCTGCTGATGCTACTCACCCTTTTTCTGCCCAGCCAGCTTGTTCATCAGGTAGGACTTGCCCGTGCGGTAGAGGCCCACAATAGCCACTACCACCATAGGCTGGGTAAGGGCAGACAGGATCTTCAAGGCTTCTGGATTAACCATCAGTTGCCCTTTGGTGTTCTCAATGAGGCACACTGGGCCTGGCATGTGGATCTCTGAGGCCATGTCCAGGTGTTTCCTTGTCTGCAAGGGAAGTGGTGGACTGAATGAGAATTTCCAGTCTTTTTTTTTTTTTAAATATATTTGGGGTAAAAGTTGAATTCCATTACATGTATATATTGTACAGTGGTGAAGTCTGGGATTTTAGTGTACTTGCCACCTGAATAGTGTACATTGTACCTGTCAGGTAATTTTTCATTCTTCATCCTCTCCAACCCTCCCCCCTTTAGAGTCTCCAGTGTTCATTATATCAACTTCATGTGTTCTTGTGTAGCCATAGTTTAGCTCCCATTTATAAGTGAGAACATGCAGCATTTATTTTGCTGTTCCTGAGTTACTTTGCTTAGGAGAATTTCCAGTCTTTTGCAACTGCAGGTGGAGTCGTACAATTTCTCAACATGGCTGAAATTTTCGTGTGCATCAATCAGTGAGATAGATGAGGGGAAATTTCTATAATTTGAGAAAGTTATGGAAGTATTATCAACGTAGTTCATTAAAAAAAATGTTGGTATGACAATGACTTATCAACATTCAACTATTCTCATGACCCAAATCTTTCATTTAATTTATTGTGAAAAACTTTCCTTTTGGATTCTTATTTAAAAACTTACACTAGACAATAAATGGAAGATAGAATAGGATTTATGGAATTTATTTGCATCCTGGCTATATGTAATAAATTCAGTATTGATTATTTATTCATTAATTCTTACATTGAATAAATGAATAAATGTTTCATTGTTTGATGAATGCCCTTAGCACAATTTTTAAATATTTTAAAATGTGTTTCTTTCCGTACCTCTAAAAGTTAATAGTTATGCTTATATCATGGGAATGAAGACTCACAAAACCCTTCACGTTGCCATTCTGGAAGTGGAACCAATATAACCTACTTTTGAAAATTTTGTAAAATTATGTGACCATGTGAAACACAGCACTAGGGGCCCTTCCCAGAGCTTGGAGGGGGCACATGCTAGAGAGGGGCCCTGAAACTTGAGCTTCATGGCCTTCACTGTAAATTAGCCTCTAACTCAGTGTGGTAGGAGTGCACAATGGCGAGTACTGAGTGTTTCCAGTAAAGACTATGCAATAAGGATTAAAGATCAGGAGGCAGATCCAGAGAGCTGGACGGAAGTTGTTTAAAGAAACCTTCTCTATTTCCAGCCATATGCGTTTAGGTTTTCTGTTGTGTCCTGTTTTCCCATTTGTTAGGGAAGGAGAGGGAGAAATAGGAAGAGGAGGAGTAGAGGGCGTGGGGAGGAGGAGGAGGGTAAGGTCTGGATAAATGAGGCTAGTGCCTTGCCAAGGCATTCAGGGAAGGAGTTTCCGGAAAGCGGATTAAGGCTGTCTGAGGGCATGGAGAGGTCAAGATAAAGAAAGATGTTCTCCTTACTGAGGCCCTACAGGAGATTCTTTAGAGAAAAGCCCTTTATCAAAGCAGTGAGAAGGAGTTCTACTTGCATAGGGGAGGGGGAGAGTGGGCATTAAATTAGTAAATCTGGACTATTTCTGAAGGAAGAAATCCACTCCGAAACAAAGTTCAAATATATGATTAAAAGATACGCTGCTTTGCCGAATCTTCATCTTTCCTTCTGGGTTTCAATTTGTTCTTTCTTTGTCTTCAAAGGTGTCAGGGGGCTGCTTACCCTGTATCTCATTCACTGTTCTTTCCTTTTCATGAAAAGAACCCATTTGTAGCCCTTTCAGTTTCTCAGCTGCAGTAGGAGCAGGACAGAACAAGCCTCCTCAATGACAGTGGAAGTTTAATTGTGACCCTAGTCAACACAGACAGTGTCAACAGAGAGAAAAGCAATCCTGGTGCATTCCAAACTCTCAATTTATCCCCTGTCTGCTGGTGCCTAATTCAACACACGTGCAGTAGTAGCACTTAGGGACATGCTACCCCGATAACATCAGGATTTCATCTGACCCGTGTGCCACTTCAGGCTCAGCTGTAGCCTAACTTGGTTCCGGTATTTTTGAGAAAACTCATTGACCCTTATAAATCCTTTCCCATCCCTGTCCCAACCTGATAGGCTCCATGTTCCTGAGCACAGGCCCTTTAGAGCTGCAGAGAAAGCTCCTCAAAGGAAGAGGAGCTAGTAAGAGTTCTTACCTGTTCTTTTTCTCTTCGGTTCAGGTGGAGTGATTTCTATCACTCCTCTGTCTCTTGCTACCACTCCAGTGTTGTGGAACTTCCTGGATTTTCTTTAGTGAACAAATAATTGGAAGTTAAGCCATTTCCGAAGTGAATTTAAAGTAATATGAAACAGAAAGTACTTTGTTCAAGGCAGTAACTCAACAACCATAAAAGGAATTTTTGGTGTGTGCTAATAGCTGGGAGGCTTCGACCAGAAGCTTCAGCTTTTTTTTGTGGAAAGAGATCTTACAGACCATTTGTTGTTTAAAAGAAATGTCCATTATGTATGGGATATAATGGAATATGTCTTAAGATTGGAAGTCAGTTTGAGAATCCTAGAATGAGGAGGTATCACATCAATTTTTAGGTCTAGTTTCCTAAAATAAAAGCCACATTCACGATGTGTAGCTGGTTATTCTTTTTGAGCTGTAGCAAGCAGGGAAAGGACATGTTTTGCACATTCATGAACACCCAGCACTTGGCACTTAATGCCCAGTACACAGTCAGCCGGTGTGGTCACCTTTGCTCTGGTTCACTTGCAGGGAGGAGTTTCTACGTTGGGAGAGACAAGCAGAGAAGACCAGAGCCACCACCCCTGCCCCATAGAATTAGCCATGGCGCGGAGATTTTGCCTAGGGAAAGAGGCAGTCCATAAAATCGGAGAGCTCCGAAGCTCTTCCGGAAGGGACAGTATGAAACAGTATGTGGAGAAGTTCAAGCCTAGAGACCTGAAGAAATTTACTGCTTGCAGATCTACTTTGTAAGAAATACTAAAAGAAAGTTTTCAGGTAGAAAGCAAGTGATCTCAGATGGTAATACAAATCCACACAGAAAAACAAACACCAGTAAGGGAGTTACAAAAGGCAGTATGTATGTATATTTCTTTTCCTTTCTCCTCTTAACTGATTTTGGAAAACAATTGTATGAAACGATATGTTTATAATTGTATTGCAGGACATGTCACATGTAGAAATGTGATAAACTTAACAAGAACAGCACAAAGGAGACAGATGGGAGAAAACCTGCACTGGAATAAAGAAATGACACCAGATGTTAAC
>CAUYSK010031574.1:0-10473 GCA_963575035.1 Avahi laniger
TACACAAAGAGTGCAATGTGCACCACGCAATGGGATGGACATATTTGAAACCTGGACTGAGGGGGGGAGGGGGGCAAGGGCAACACACGTAACCTAAACATCTGTACCCTCATATTATGCTGAAATAAAAAAAAAAAAAAAGAAATAAGAATAGCAAAATATAAAACATTTTTATTAATTAGATATTAGAAATAATTGAAAAAATTAGTTACTTTTCACTTAAATATATAAATTTGTAATCCCTTATAGTCCAGATATTGCAGTTTCTTTTTTTATATATCCATCTTCCACAACTTTCATTTTGCTGAAAGAAAACAGTAGTCATGTATAAAAGTTTCAATATATTCTTATAAAACACTCCCTGTATAGACAGAGTCTCACTGTGTTGCCCAGGCTAGAGTGCCGTGGCATCATCCTAGCTCACAGCAACCTCAAACTCCTGGGCTCAAGCAATCCTTCTGCCTCAGCCTCCCGAGTAGCTGCGACTACAGGCATGTGCCACCATGCCCGGCTAATTTTTTCTATATATTTTTAATTGTCCGATTAATTTCTTTCTATTTTTAGTAAAGACGAGGTCTCACTCTTGCTCAGGCTGGTATCAAACTCCTGAGCTCAAACAATCCGCCTGCCTCGGCCTCCCAGAGTGCTAGGATTACAGGCGTGAGCCACCGCGCCTGGCCTTATAATTTACTCTTATTCTCAGAATGTGTTGGACCAATTTAAAACTCCAGAAAAAATTTCTTAATGCCTCAGTGATTCCCAGTTATACTATTAAAGAAAACCCTTATAATTAAGAACACTAATTTTTAAATACCCAAAATACTGGACCCAGATACAACTCCGAGTTGAGTGAAAGGGATTTTGTTTGACAATTTCCTTAGAAGGTGCCTCAAGGTCATGTTGCCTGTTATCAAAGCACTAGAAAGGCAATACACTGCCATTAAGTTAAGAGTTTCAGAGAAATGGCCTATTCATTTATTTATTTACTTATTAATGTTTGTATTATGAATACAGAAACAAGAACAAAAAAGGTAGCCAACATTTGAATTCACTGTAGCATTATTTCCTCATTTAAACTTTTCCTTTTCTTCTTTAGTCGCAGTTCTTTTGCAAATAGGGCCTTCTTGGCAAAAACTCTTTTCTCTCTGAAAGCCATTATGATGTTATTCTGTTTTGCCTCTTAAAAATCTCCAAGTTCAGTAAGGATCAAGAAATTCATAGTCCAAGAAAAATAAGTGTATAATTAAGTCACAAACCTCCCCAAGTTAACCATACAGAAGTGAACTGAGCAGCAAGTGGGTGAAGAGAGGGCTCTGCCTCAGGTTCTTCTTTTTCACCATAGGTCTTAGGAATAATGTATAAAGTGAAAATATGAGAATCCAGGTCAGAATGATGCTCTCAGTTATATTCAAGTCAGTGGAAAGAATTTAGAAAATGGGAGATGCAAGGAACACTTCAATAGAGCTTTGCTGCAATGGGGCTTTAGGAGATGAAGAGAATATGGAAGAGTGAAAAAAACAAAGTCACAATTTGCCAACAGCATATAAGGACAATGATTTGCCATATCTTTTGATACACTTTAGAGTAAAGGAAATAGTGAATTGAATTCAGAATTGGAGGCTGTACTAAATCATATGGCTAAAAAACTTACTGCATCTGAGTCTTTGCATCTTATGATTTAAACGAATAATACTGTACGATGTTCTTTGCAATGGCTTTGGAACCCCTATTACTGCAGTGGAAGACTGTGGAGTTTTTTGCTTTTATTAATTAGTACATTATTGATAAATACATAGATGGTCTCATGAAATTTATGTGAAATAATGTATATAAATTGTCTTTTATGTACCTGGCAATTATAGGCATTTACTATTTGATAGCAGTTATAAATGTAATTGTTTTTATTCCATGAAAAGAAATGAATGCACTATGCTTTCAGATAACTTCTTTGTCAGGCTAAAATATAATACTTTTGAATTGCCAAAGTGCTGTCTCCAAACAGAGACACCTAGCAGAGCACACATGGTCCAGCATTCTCTCCAGCCCACGGACAGCATGTGTAGGCCAGACACAGCTAGACAGAAGGCAGCATGAAAGCACTTCAGCGGACATATTTCCTGTGTCTATAACACTTATCATTCATAGGAAAAGGAAGGCGCGGGACAGCTGGGTGCCTATGTACCAATATACTTGCTGTTCCTAAAAAGGGCCTGATTAGAAAGAAAGCCCACCAGAACCCAGTCTGTGGTATCTGCTTGTTTTTCCACTGAGTTCGGACATGCTGAGCCTATTTTTTGCTTAATTTCAGGAAACAGGGAAGAAAATGATCTCTAGGGACATGTCTATTTGTCTCTCTACTAATAGTACTAATAGTTACCTTGTAGAGCAATTCTGTTTCACGTTGTTAAAAAGAATGTATGTTTGTTGTGAATACCAAAGAAGAAAGCCCATGATCTTAACCAGTCCAATATACCTAGAGAGAACACAGTGGTGTGCTCCTGTATCAGCTGTTGGAGGGCAGGGAGTTCGGAAGTTGAAAAATCTGATTTGGAGTGTTTACCAGTTTCCATACTATAAACTACCCTGTTATTAGTGACTTGAAGTTCACTTCATTGAAAGTGTCATTGAAAAGAACTACACACAATGAATTCATGCCAGCTCGTATGAGCTAGTTCACCCACTGCATCACTGGGTGAACACTTGATAACAGACTGGTACAATTTTGATACTTAAAGGGGCACTGTTCTTATTTAAACTAGGACAAACAGTATAAATTGGGACAGATCCAAGGAAATGGGACATATAAATACTGCAACTGTAATAGAACAGAAATATCTAGAAGATATTCAAGGAATCTTCTTCTTGATGTAACCCAAGAACATAAGATTCATTAGTTTGATTGGAGTAGGAACTTTTCATAAGAATTTTCCTTAAAAGACTTTACATTTTAAGAGCAGTTTTAGGTTTGCAGCAAAATTAAGTAAGGTAAGAGATTTCCCCTAGATCACCTGCCTGCAATTATATAGCCTCTGCCATAATCAGTATTCCCCAACAGAGTGGTACACGTATTCAAACTGATGAACTTACATTGACATATCATTATCGCTCAGAGTAGATAAGTCTACATTTAAGTTCAGTCTTGGTGCTATACATTCCATGGATTTGAATGAATTTGTAATGACATTTATCCACCACCATAGTAGTTTTGTGGTGCTAAAAATCTTCTGTGTGCCCCTATTCATAGCTCCCTCCTCCTCAGGCCTTGGCAACCACTGATCTTTTTACTTTCTTCATAGTTTCGCCTTTTTAAGATATCATAGAGTTGGAACCATATAGTAAGTAGCTTTTCCAGATTTACTTCTTTCACTTAGTAAGATGCATTTAAGTTACTTCCACATCTTTTCATGACTTGATACCTCATTTATTTCTAGCACTGAATAATATTCCATTGTCCAGATGTACCACAATTTAGTTTTTCATTCACCTAATGAGGAGCATCTTGACTGCTTCCAAGTTTTGGCATTTATAAATAAAGCTACTGTAAACATCCATGTGCATGTTTTTGCAGACATAGGTTTTCAGCTCCTTTGAGGAAATATCAAAGAGAACAATTGCTGGATCATATGGTAAGAATTTTTTGTGTGTTTTTATTGAGACAAGGTTTCACTCTGTCATCTAGGCTAGAGTGCAGTGGCTTCATCATAGCATACTGCTACCTCAATTCCTGGGCTCACACTATCCTCCTGCCTCAGCCTCCCAAAGTGCTATGATTACAGGCTTGAGACACTGTGCCTGGCTAAGAATATATTTATTTTGTGAGAAGCTACCAAAATGACTTCCAAAGTGGCTACACCATTTTGGAATCCCATCAGCAATGAATGAGAGTTCCTATCGTTCCATATCCTTACTAGTATTTGGTGGTGTCAGTGTTCTGAATTTTGGCCATTCTAATAGGTGTCTAGTGTTATCCCATTGTTGTTTTAATTTGATTTTCTATTTCTAGTTTCCTAAGGTGGAATCTTTGCCAGTTGATTTTAGTTGTTTATGTTTGTATAATATATGCATTCAATGCTATAAGTTTTCCTATAAGAACTGCTTTCACTGTATTCCACAAATTTTGATAAGTTGTGATTTTATTTTTATTTATTTCAAAATACTTTTAAATTTTTTCTTGAGATTTCTTCTTTGACTTATATGTTATTTAGAAGTGTGTTTTTAATATTCAGGTATTTTGGAATTTTCCAGCTATCTTGCATCATTGATGGCTATTTTAATTCCATTATACTATGTGAGCAGAAATTATATGATTTCTATTCTTTTGAATTAGCTAATGTGTGTTTTATGGCTCAGAATATGATCTGTCTTAGCGAATGTTCCATGGGGGCTTGAAAAGAATGTGTATTCTTATGTTGTTGAGTGCAGTAGTTTATAGATATCCATTATATTCAGGTAATTGATGGTGTTGTTGAGTTCAACTATGTTCTTACTGATTTTGTGCCTGCTTGATCTGTTCATTTTTGATAAAGGGATGTTGAAATCTCTAACTGTAATAGTAAATTCATCTATTTCTTCTTGCAGTTGTGTCAGTTTTGGGGGTCACATACTTTGACCCTCTGTTCTTAGGTGCATGAGGTTAAGAATAGTTATGTCTTCTTGGAGAATTGACCCTTTTATCATTATGTAATACATCTCTTTATCCCTGATAACTTTCCTGACTTTGAAATCTGCTCTATTCAAAATTAATACGGGTACTTCCACTTTTTTGACTAGTGTAGTCCATATAAAAATTTCATGAAGATTTACAAATTAGTTTTCTTCCTTGATTTTGAATATTAGTGGAGTTTCTCAGTATAAAAAGAGAAGGTTTTTTTTTTTTTGCTTTTTTTGTGGCTTTTTGTCCCAAACTTTTCTTAGATTTCTGATAGTTAGATTTTTTTTTTGAAGTTGTGCAGAACCCAGTAATTTCTGCAGTCTCTTGTTGCTCTTGTTTGTTTGTTTGTTTCTCTCAGACTGTAAAGTATTCTGTAAAAATTTTTAATACTGCTAAATGATTCCTCTTTTTTTTTTCTTTCTTTACATTGGCTAGAGTCAGTCTCTGTTCCTTGAACCCCCAAACATAGTGGTCTTGTTGAGATTAAAAAAATGAAAGGAAGTGTGTATCTATATCTAGTAAACTCTGATACATTTACAGTAATGTAAGATTGCAACTTGAAACTATCCCACAAAGACTCCAAACAGCTTTGGGAGTGAGGGTGTGGGTAGAAAATTTTTGAAGAAAATTTATGAGCATATTTGTGGAAACTGTCCTAAACAGGCAAAACCAACAAATGACCTTTCTGGGCCTAATTTTACAGACCAGGATTAAGTCATAAATATATAAAGGTATGTTTTCCAATGCTACAAAAACTAGATGATGACAGAGGTGAGCATCAAACCAAGTTTCTGTTCTGTACTCTTTCTACTGGACTCTCTAATATACATGTTTTCATGCTTCTTAAAGTTAGTTTTGCAGGTGACTATGTCAAGCTAATTTGTCAATCGCATGTATTTCACAGGATCAAAAATCAAACCTAGCTATTTTTCGATAAGATTTTATGCTATATAGAAGTCCATTTTTCCAACAACGCATGATAGAAAATCCTATGATCTTTTTTCTCCATGGTATTCCACACTAAATTCAGTATAAATATATTCAGGAAAAGAGAGAAGCTTTCTTAGACATTCATGTATTTGCTAACATTTATTATTAACATTATTTTTATTATTATTGTTAGACTATATCCTAAGAACTTGTACAAATCTATGAGTATATCTTAAGAATAGATTGGTAGAAAATGTTTGCCCTTTCTGAGATAGAAAAGTGATTGGCTTTTTTTAAAATTTTTTATTTGCTTTTTTTTGGAATATCATGGGGGTACAAACATTTTGGTTACATACATTGCTTTTGTGCCATTTGAGTCAAAGTTGTAAATGTGCCCATCCCCCAGATAGTGTGCATTGTACCCGTTTAGTGTGAATTTACCCATCCCCTCCTCTTCCTCCTACCTGCTTGATTTCCTATGAATGTTATTTCCATATTTGCACATCAGTATTGATGGATTAGTTTCAATTTATGGTGAGTACATGTGGTTTTTGTTTTTCCATTCTTGAGGTACCTCACTTAGAAGAATGGTCTCCAGTTCCATCAATGTTAATACAAGAGGTATTAGTTCACTATTTTTTTTGTATAGCTGAGTAGTACTCCAGGGTATACACATACCACATTTTATTAATCCACTCGTGTATTGATGGGCACTTAGGTTATTTCCACATCTTTACAATTGTGAATTGTGCTGCTATAAACATTTGAGTGCAGATGTCATTTTTATAGAATGTCTTTTTTTCCTTTGGGTAGATGCCCAGTAGTGGGATTGCTGGATCAAATAGAAGTTCTACTTTTAGTTCATTGAGGTATCTCCATACTACTTACCACAGAGTTTGTGCTAGTTTGCAGTCCCACCAGCAGTGTATGAGTGTTCCCACCTCTCCAGATCGATGCTAACATTTGCCATTTTGGGACTTTTTGATAAAAGCCATTCTCACTGGAGTTAAGTGATATCTCATTGTGGTTTTGATTTGCATTTCCCTGATAATTACAGCTATTGAGAATTTTTTTATATGTTTGTTGGCCATTAGTCTATCTTCTTTTGAAAAGTTTCTGTTTATGTCCTTTCCCCACTTTTTAATGGGGTTGTTTGATTTTTTTCTTGCTGATTTGCTTGAGTTCTTTATAGATTCTAGTTATCATTCCTTTATCAGATTTATAATATGCAAATATATTTTCTCCCATTCTGTAGGTTGTCCATTTGCTCTTATGATTGTTTCCTTGGTAGTGCAGAAGCTTTTTAATTTCATCAGGTCCCATTTATTTATTTTTGTTGTTGCTGTGATTGATTTTGGGGACTTCTTCATAAAGTCTTTGCCTAAGCTGCTGTGTATAAGAGTTTTTCCAATATAGTCTTTTAGAATTCTTATGGTTTCATGCCTTAGGTTTAAATCTCTTATCCATTGTAAGTTGATTTTTGTGAGTGGTGAGAGTTGCAGATCCTGGTTCAGTCTTCCACATGTGGCTATTCAATTTTCCAAGCACCACTTATTGAATAAGGATTCTTTTCCCTACTGTATGTTTTTGTCTACCTTGTCAAATATCAGATGGAAATATGAAGATTGTTTTATATCTGGGTTCTCTGATTTCACTTTGAAATTTCTTCTTTCTTCTTACTGGAGATATTGAATCAGGAAAATAAGAACAAACAAATTGTCGTTAGTCGACATGGTTCCTTCCTAGGTGCCATTTCTGTGTTGATGTGGTATGTAATATTAGAATACAAAGTGCATTCCTTACTCCTCTGCTAGCCATGAGGATGGCTTTTTTCTTTAATACTCCAGGCTTCTGGTGCCTCTCCTGTGTGGAGATGAAGAGGGTTAACTAGTTATGGGTAGCCACTGATACACTTTTCTAGACTGGGTTGAATTAATCTAATAAAGATCCTGAACATGAGAAATTGACTATTACTGTCTTTCCTCTCTCTCTTTCTCTCTCTCTCTGTACAGGTGAGAGACAACAACTTCAGTAAATGTAAATTGTGCCTGCTCTATGAAATCAAACTTTCTCATAAGTGAGCTTTTAAAAGGCCATTAAGGGGAATAAGATGTGGGAAATTTGTAAACATATTTTTTACTCTCAAATAAGCTGCATCTCCCTCGCTAGCCTTTAAATGATACAGGTGTTGTTTTCTCTATTGAATGGTTCCTTTGAGTTATTTCAGTGAAGAACTCTATTATCCTTTCATTTCCCAAGAAAACTCATTTTCAATTGTAGTATTGTTGTTGGATAAAGTTAAAAGTATGCAATGCATAGTGTTGGGTCTTAGAAACAACCAAAATTTCTATATTTTATTGTATTAGGAGCTATGCTAAACTGTACACTTTAGGGTACATTGGCAGTGTGTGTTTGTAGTTTTGGGAAGAATCAGTATAAAAGTCTAACTTCTAACTCACAACATTCTGCTGATCTTTTCAGAGATAAAAATCAAAGTGAAAAATAGACTGGCATCATGTGTTACACAAAAAGGGTAAAAAGAAAACAGGGCATCAGCAGTATTAGCTCATAAAGAGAGTGCCTTGAAAGTAAATTAGTTGGATTCCTTATGTTATTTTTAATATATATCCTCTATATTGAAGCTGAAATTGTCAATGAAGCTTGAGCATGGCTGATAAAAAAGAGGTAGATAATAATTGAAGAAACAAAAGAATCTGATGACCTCTGTTATTTAAGTCCATACAAATCAAAAAATAATCCATAGCAATTTGCTGTTTAGTTATTTCTCCTGTGATCATTAGTTTCCAGAGATCACAAGGGCAAAGCACGCTTTCAGATGTAAGTAGCATTCAAAATACAGGACTAGAATCTGCATTCAAAATGGAATCTAAAAACTTATATGACCTTGTATCACACTAACATGAATCTTCTTTAAGGATCATATGCAAGCAGGTTTTTTCACGTGAACTCAGGTAATAGCACTGAAATGGAAAGGCTTTTGATGACAAAGATTAATTTTATACATTGGTGCTATTTTAGTACATTAAAAGAAAATTTTTTCTTTGTTTTTTCTCCTTAATAATAGTAATATTGTTAGGTAGATAGGGAGGGATTCTGGGTCTCCTAGGGATGAAAGCGGGTGCTGTTGCCTTGGTGCAATTGCTCCACCTGGGAAGAAGGACAAGGGTGGGCCCCAGGCCACAGTCTTGGTCTTGCTTCAACTTAATCCTCTCCTGAGGGACTGCCATACCTGGAGGAGGAGGGAATACCCTATGAATCTGCCAATCATAACTTAGCATAACAGCTACAGAAGGATGCAGAGGACTCTCTAGTCCACGGGCCAAGCAGCATAGGTATCATAAAGTCCAGAAAGTGACCTAGAACCCACATGCACAGTAAGACTCAGGTCATGCAACTCCCAACTTTCCAATGAAAGGGGTTCCATGGTGTCTTGAACCACGGAGAACTCCCTATCCGGACACCATAAAACAAGACACAGACCATAGTTAAGCTCTCTTTTTTTCCTGCTGTGACAAGGAGTCCAGTCATCATCTGTGGTGTATGTATCTGGCTTTGTAAACCTATGTCTTGCTCTTGCTCTATAAGCCTATCTTGCTCCCCCTCAATAAACTTCACCTCATGCTTGCCTTACTTTGGTGCATCTGGTCATTCTTCAGCCATGAGGGCGCTAAGAACCGACATTTCAGACTAAACCTGACAATATTACTGTTTATTATTATAAATGTAATTAGGGCCTTTAAATTCTTTTTAGGAATTTTAAAAATATAGGAATACATAAAAATGATCATTATAATTTTATTGAACTTTTACTGAAATATTTATATGTGTGATGTTAGTTTATACCCAGAAATAAGATCTCCAATGTTAGTATTACTATCCTCAGTTTGCTAGCGAAATCTTTAGCATGAAAGAAATTAATAAGTTTCATATTTTTACACATTTTTTTTTATTCTAGGGTATTGTGAGAGTACAAACATTATGGTTACACTTTATGTCTTTGCCTCACCCAAGTGCAGGTTAAAGGCGTGCCCTTACCCCCCTACAGTGCTCCCCATGTCCTTTAGTTGTGAATTTACCCTCCATCCCCCTAATCTCTAGAGAGTATTTCTGTCGTGTGATCACCCTAGTGTTGATCTGTTAGTACCAATTTGATGGCGAGTACAAGTGGAGCCTGTTCTTCTGCTCTTGTGGTGCTTCACTTTGGATAATGGGCTTAAGTTTAATCCAGGAAAGTATAAGAGGTACTAGATCACTGTCGTTTCCTATGATTAATATTCCATTGTAAACATATACCAAATTTTAATAATCCACTCATGGATTGATGGGCACTTGGGTTGTTTCCACATCCTTGCAATAGTGAATTGTGCTGCTATAAACATTCGGGTGCAGATGTCTTTATCGTAGAACGTTTTGTGCTCTTTTGAGTAGATGCCTAATGCTGCTATTGCTGGATCCAATGGAATTTCTATTTTTAGCTCTCTGAGGTATCTCCAAATTCTTTTCCACAGAGGTTGCACTAATTTGCAGTCCCACCAGCAGTGTAAAAGTGTTCCTGTCTCTCCCCATCCTTGCCAGCATTTGATGTTTTGGGATCTTTTGATAGAGGCCAATCTCACTGGGGTTAGGCAATATCTCATTGTGGTTTTGATTTGCATTTCTCTAGTGATTAGAAATGTTTATCATTTTTTTTTATATGTTTACTGGCCATTATTCTGTCTTCTTTTGAAAAGTTTCTGTTCATTTCCTTTGCCCATTTGTTGATGGGGTTGTTTGATTTTTTCTTGTTGATTTTTTTGAGTTCTAGATAGATTCTGGTTATTAGCCCTTTATCAGATGTGTAGAGAGCAAATATTTTTTCCCATTCTGTGGGC
>CAUYSK010031575.1:0-18067 GCA_963575035.1 Avahi laniger
GAGGCGGGCGGATTGTTTGAGCTCAGGAGTTCGAAACCAGCCTGAGCAAGAGTGAGACCCCGTCTCTACTAAAATTAGAAAGAAATTAATTGGACAACTAAAAATATATAGAAAAAATTAGCTGGGCATGGTGGCACATGCCTGTAGTCTCAGCTACTCGGGAGGCTGAGGCAGGAGGATTGCTTGAGCCCAGGAGTTTGAGGTTGCTGTGAGCTAGGCTGATGCCATGGCACTCTAGCCCGGTCAACACAGTGAGACTCTGGTTCAAAAAAAAAAAAAAAAAAGACACCATGAAGAAGAGACAAGCCATACACTGATAAAAATATTTGCCAAGTCATATATTTGATAAGGGCTTCTATCCTAAATATATAAAAAAATTCTTACAACAAAATAACAAAAAGACAAATAAACCAATTAAAAATGATCAAAAGACATTAATAAATTTTTACCCAGTGAAGATGTATGAATACTATATCCAGTAAGCACATAAAGGAGCTCATCTTTATTAGAGAAATGAAAATCTAAACCACTTCATACCCACTAGAATGACTGTAATCAAAATGACAAACAATAAGAAGTGTTTGTGAAGATGTGGAGAAATTGGAACCCTTATACATTGTGGGTGAGAATGTAAAATGATGGAGCCACTCTGGAAAATAGTTTCCTTAAATGGCTAAACATATGGTTGTACTCCTGAGAATTTACTCAAGAAAATTGAAAACATATGTCCCCATAAAGACTTGTTGATGAATGTATGTAACAGCATTATTCTTAATAGCCCCAAAGTGAAACTAGCCCAAATGTCTATAAATCTGTGAATGTGTAAACAACATGAAGTATATCTATATAAAATGCTACTGAGCAATAAAAAGAACTAAGGACCAACACATGCTACAAAATGGATGAACCTCAAAAACATTATGTTAATGAAAGAAGCCAGACACAAAAGACTACATTGGACCTTAAAAGGCAAATTTATAGACTGAAAGTAGATTAGTGATTATCTGGGGCTGGGAGTGGAAATGGAGATTAACTGCAATGGGGGGGTGGAAATATTCTAAAATTTGATTTTGATGATACTTGCACAACTTTGTAAATTTACTAAAAATCATTGATTGGATACTTAAAATTGGTGAGGTTTATGGTAAGTAAATTATACCCCAAAACCGTTAAAGCAAAAGAGAAACAAAATGAATCCAAAGAAGGCAGAAGGAAGGAAATAATAAAGAGCAGAAAATATTATAATTGATAACATTAAAATAATAGAAAATATCAATAAAACTAAAAGCTGGTTCTTTTGATTTTTAGAGATGAGATCTTGCTGTGTTTCCCAGGCTGGAGTGCAGTGGCTGTTCACAGGTGCAATCATAGTACACTACAGTCCCGCACTCCTAGGATCAAGCAATCCTCCTGCCTCAGCCTCCTGAGCAGTTGGAACTACGGGTGTGCACCACCATGCCCACCTAAAAGCTGGGCTTTGATAAATGCAATTGATAAACCCCTGGCCAGACTGACCAACAATAAATGAGAGAAGACACTAAATACCAATATTAAAAATACAAGAAGGGATGTTACTACAGATTCTGCAAGAATTAAAAGGATAATAAGCAAATATTATCACCAACTCTATTCCCAGATCAATGATTCAATCTCAGGGTTACTTTATTTTAAGTGTGCACAAGACTCGTGTAGCCAGCTCCTACCTTGATCATTATCTCAACAGTTATCTTTTATTCCCTTCTCTTTTTTCACTAATACACTCTGCAAATTTTGTAATCTAATTTCCTCTTGAGAGTTTTCACCAGCTCTTTACTCCAGAGACTTCTTTCCAGATTCTCCAGTCAACTATCTGGCTAATTTAGAATAGTTTTGAACTTGAACCATATCAGTATTTTAGGTACGTTGTGGCAGGAAAATCTGTTTTCAACCTTTGAGAGAGGGAGAAAGAATTATGTTTCCAGATGCCTCCTATAAGGAGTAAAGATTCTGAGAAGGATTCTTTGTCAATGACCTAGCTTGGGGCATGCAATAGGAAGCTTACATCATGCAATAGAAAGCTTAGAGAGAGATCAAAATTGATTCATCGTGAATCATGAACAGGAATTAGTGAAAAAGCTGAGAGATGCAGCGGTTATAGGTTATAGGGAAAATACGGTATAGCTATCAATGGGTAAGATTTAACGCATAGAATTAAGCGCTTTTACAAATGAACCCCGTGAGTAAGGTTGACGGAGGAAATCATCTTTAGTTTGCAGGGTTTTTGCCACAGAATTCAGAGAGTAGGAGTTTCTGCTATCACCCAGAGATTATAAAATTGTAGCAAACTCCACTAATCCCTTGCAGCTCCGAGACAGGTGGCTGGTAACAAAAAGCAGAAACTGCTGCAAAACCTGTGTTTATCAAAGCCAATGTGCAAGCCACTGTAGCTAGAAAAAACTGGCTTCTGTTTCCCTTGCACCTTCTAAATCTTTAGCAAGGAGGTCATCTTGCTAGCAAAACATATAAAACATTGAAATCCCTACTGACAAAGAGGTCTAGGAAAAAAAATATGTTTTTCAGGTTTCCAGCCGTTGGGATTCAGGGGAGAAAAACAAAGTGACTGAGAATTAATGCTCATTGCAAGGAAAATGCAATATCTATCTCACAACATTTTGGGAAATATAGTCACATGCAAATATGGGTTCATTGTGACAAGAGCTTTCCTAATAGTAAGCCTAGCGTTTGATTTGTTTGCTTGCTTTAATATGGACTCTTTAAAATAAGTTTATCACGTTCATATTTAAGATAAACAAAATTAAATATATGTTGGCTAAAATGAACACAGGTTTTCAAGTGTGAAAGGACTGAGTTCAAATCCCAGCTTGGGACCTTCCCAACTATTTGACTGGAGGAAAGTTATCTATCTTTTTCTGAACCTCAATTTTCTCATCAGTGAAATTGGAATAAAGACACCTATGTAAACACGGTCTTTGTGATAATTAGCAGTAATGTTGCTTTTTATTTACTCCATCAGTGAGGGAAGTATTCCCACCCTTGAGTTATGGGGATGGTCAACCACATGCACTCAATACTGAACAGATGAGGCTGACAGCAGTTTATTAGTCACCTACATTCACAAGCTGGAGGAGGAGGACAGCTTATGCCACACAGGGCCACCTGAAGTTGCATTTGGACAACCAATGGCTGTGGGAGGCAGACCTTTTAGTATTAAGAGGATGGGGTGCACTCTTTTTCCCTGGGAGGACTTGATTGGCTTGTTTGAATAATTCCATGGGCAGGCAGGGAAGTGAAACCAGCTATTTGGGGATAAGCAAGAACTGTGTCTGGTCCCCCTGGTAAAAAGGGCTGTTCGGCATGGGAGCAGAGTGGGGAGCGGAATTCATGTTTAGGCCATTTGAAGCCTTCTGATTTTCACCTGATGTCAAGGCAGCACATAATATTGAGCCTTAATTTTAGGTCTTATGTCACAGATAACAATTGGAGTTTCTTTACAGGCATCTTGATGATTGTACAAAACAAGCAAATGAATAAAAAAAAAGTCAAAAATGATTCCTTCTGAGATGTAGGTTGGATATTGAAAGCTATTAAAGCCACAGAGAAGCTCATAAACTGAACATCAATTTTGTGTCCTCTCCTAGCGTACATTCTTGTGATTTGGGAAAACTCTAAACACAGCTATTTATTAGAAAAAATGGTTCTAAAATACATAACCTGAATAAAATGAAAGGAAAAAGCTACTTTCCTTCCAAACAGATTACAAAAGAATGAGGCCTGAATCAGAGCCTGTGGTCATTACCACTCTACCTTGGTGCCTGGTAATGAAACATCTTTCTGGAATAGGCTGATTGTACCAGAAAGTACTTGAAGCATTTAAAAATGAACAGAGAATGCATATATTTTACTGACCATATGTTCTAAGACCAAAAATACACTGGTGTGAGCTTTTATTCTTTTTGAATCTCAGGAACCCATGAAATTTCTGGCTTCTTCAAACATATATTCCTACTCTCTAGAATCCAGGAGTTTCCATGAACTGTTTCTTTGTGGCAAAAATGACCAGAGGTAAAATTCTGTGCCCTGACATTTTTGGTAAGTGTGAACCTGAGCACTGCATTCCACTGCAGGGAGAAAAACTTTTCTTCTATCAACTTAGGTTTCAAGGATCAAATTGCAGGAGCCTGCAAATGAACATATAACAGACATTTAACAAGAGAAAAGACAATATTTATTTTCACAGGTACATGGGAGCACTGAATAATGATTAACTTGCTGAATAGCCAGAAAGAAAGTTCATATACCAGTTTAACAAAGGAGAGGGGGTTAGAGATTCAATGCAAAAGTATGGAAGATTCTACCGAGCTTTTCGACGCTAATGGTAATAAGCAGTTTATCTCCTTCCTGGCTGGAAATTTCCCTTTGGGGAGGTTAATGGCAGCTGAATTTGCACTTCTCCCTGCTAAGGGTCAGTCTTCTTTCAAACAGGAAACTCCCTTGAAATTAACATTGGAGTCAACAGGAGTTGTATTTTTGGAAGGTTCTCCTTGAGTTTAGGTATTTCTTTCTGTGACTGCTGTCTATTCACCTGTTTTCAGTTTAAAATAATCTTCATACCACTTTGGTGGGCTGCTATTTTCTCATCTGTCATGTAGGGACAACTGCCTTGTAGATTTGTTCTGAATATTTCATTGAATAATATCCATAAATTACCTGAAACAGTGGAGGGAGGATGCCAGCAAACAATATAGTTCCCTTCCCTCTTTCTCTTACTGCATGTTCTGTCCCTTGGATTCAGTTATTAGCCCCAGATCCATTATTCCTTGGACCAAACTGTGCCCTTAATCACACCTGCCTCAAGTTTCCTTGATTTAGCTACTCAGCTTCTGAAAACAGGGGAAAAAGTTTTGTGAACCCAGAGAAGTTCCTAGTCACAGGTTCAATTTGGAAAGCAGTGCCCTTAGTATATGAATCCCTACAATTTACTGCATCTCACTCTACTTAAAACCTAAGGGAATTTACTGAGTGCCCACCATGACCATGGCCCTGTGTCCTCTCTTGTCCCCTGTATTTCCTGTAGATCAACAACAGCTGAATCTTAGCTCCTTCCTTCACTCTCTTCCTCCCTTCCTCCACAGCAGCCTCTAGATCCTCCAGGCTCCATATCCTCCCCCAGACCTTTGCAGAGACAGCACAATAGCCATCTCTCTCTAGGCCCTTATCTGTATTCTCACTCCCAGGAACCACATCACAAAGAGCCTCCTCAGAATGCTCACTCCTTAATAGTTCTCAGTAAGGTGCAGATAACAATTGTTTTATGTTCTCAGAAAGATTAAAAAATATCCATCTTTCCTCGGTTCTAGCAGACCTTGCTGTTGGGCGTATAGGCAGTGGGCCAGAGGATCTTGGCGTGGCCTGTGGGATGAGGAGCTGCTGAAAGTGTTAAGAGGAGATAGTCTGAAAACCAAAGAGAGCTGGATCCGTGAGAAAAAGGGGAAGAAGGAACCAGGGGCAATCACTTAGAAACAATAAAATTAAAGACTGTCTGTACTGCATACCATGTGCGCTTTAGCATCAAAAAAAATCCCACTTGATCCATAACCACTTAGTTAAGTTTGGAAATAGCATGCTTAACCAGAAAGAGACATCATACAAAATGATTACTTCTAGGTTAGTGTTTTCTAAACTGAGGTTTTTAGCCCATTAGTAGAATTGTAAAATCAATTAGATGGGTTGCAACTAGCATTTTTAAAAAACAAAACAAAACAAAAAATCCCACTTGGTTTGGAGTCCTGGTCTTCCTTTACAATAGCTGTGTGACACTGTGCTGTGTTACCTAACTTATCTAGGTCTTAATCTCATCTGTGGGGATGGGAAAATATTTTTAGAAGAGCTACTATGAAGATTGAAAGAGAGAAGATATATAAAACAGTTAGTGTAATGCATATCACTAGCTTACTATTACCTGCATTGAATCTTTTTTTTTCTTTTCAGAATTTTACGGGGGTACACATGTTTTGGTTACCAAACACCACATGTACTCAATACTAAATTAGAACTAATTGATCAACACTTATGTGCACATATGGAAGTTAAACTCGAGGGAAATGTACTGAATCTTAATTTCATTTAAAAATATTTCATATGTTTTTATGTTCTTAGTTTATAATCTTAGAGCTATGTTTCATTTCAAATGACACTTTGTATTTTTAAAAAATGTCAAGTAAATAAAAGTACAGACTGTGCACAGATAAAACAAAAATGCTGAGTGACTCCCGCATGACTGAGATCAAGGAAATGCTACAGTAATTCATACCAGGTGCTATAATATTCTTTTGTCCCCCCCTAATGTACTGTAATATATCATCGCCAAACATAATGAGTCAGATATCTTTACCCTCAAAAATTCACAGCTGTTTAGAACAGTTTGCTTGGCACCTGGTACACATACACAAAATACATGGTATCTACATCAATAGTATCTTCTGTACTATGTCCACATTGAATGAATGTTTTTCCTATCAGTGTTTCTTACAAAAGAATAATTAAAATTCAACGGTGCTTAAGAGAATTTAGGCAGTGAATTGGTTGCAGGATTTACAATGACCAGTGAAATATGGCCCTTGCCCTCAAGGGTCTCATAGTCTAGTGGAGAAAATAAACCCGAATATTGATTGAATAAATACAATGTGTCACAAATTGTTCTAGAATCAATACCAAACAGCTAGCTAGTGGTCAAGTCAGTTTTCAATTCTGAGGCTGTTGGCTCCAACCTGTAAATATGCTTTTATTTATAGCCACCAAAGCATTTCTCATAGCTCTTTTACTTTTACATTTAAAAATCTGCTGCAGGCTCTAAAGAAACTTTTTCTGGTGTCTCCGCATAGGGGACCTTGAGGTGGAAAGCTCTGCCCAGCTGTGAGTGGCTCAAGGCTCTGAGTCAGGCCTTTCACCTTCCCCTTCCTAGGTACCAGCTGTTTTTGAGAAATTGCTCTCTTAGGATTGGACTCCACTGAGATGGCAAAAACAGTGGGGCAACTGCAGCTTCACAGCCCTTCATACTGGTTAAAATATCTGCCTTCCACAGAAAAGCCCAGTATCGTGGCTCTCACTTTCCAATGTCTCTGCTCCTTCTTTTTTCTTTTTTTTGTCTTTTTTTCTTTTTTTTTATTTCAGCATATTATGGAGGTACAGATGTTGAGGTTACATATGATGCCCTTGTCCCCCCTCCTCCCCAAGTCCGAGCTTCAAGTGTGTCCATCCCTGGGATGGTGTGCATTGCACTCTTTGTGTATGCATATACCTGTCCCCTCCTCCCCCTCCCCCCTACCCCCTGCCCAACATCCAATAAATGTTATTCTTATATGTGCACTTATATGTTGATCACTTAATACCAATTTGATGGTGAGTACATGTGGTACTTGTCTTTCCACTCTTGGGATATTTCACTTAATAGAATGCGTTCCACCTCTATCCAGGAGTATACAAGAGGTGCTAGCTATAACACCATTGTTTCTTAAAGCTGAATAGTACTCCATGGTATACATATATCACATTTTATTAATTAACTCATGTATTGATGGACACTTGAGTTGTTTCCACATCTTTGCAATTCTGAATTGTGCTGCTATAAAAATTTGGGTGCAACTGTCTTTCTTATAGAGTATCATTTGTTCTTTTGGGTAGATGCCCAGTAATGAGATTGCTGGATCGAATGGTACTTCTACTTGTATCTCCTTAAGGTTTCTCCAAATTGCTTTCCACAGAGGTTGCACTAGTTTGCAGTCCCACCAGCAGTGTATGAGTGTCCCTATCCATCAGCATCCACGCCAACATTTTTGATAAAGGCCAGTCTCACTAGAGATAAGTGATATCTCATTGTGGTTTTCATTTGCATTTCTCTGATGATTAGAGATGTTGAACATTTTTTCATATGCTTTTTGGCCATTACTCTGTCTTCTTTTGAAAAGTTTCTGTTGATGTCCTTTGCCCACTTTTTGGTAGGATTGTTTGATTTTTTCTTGTTGATTTTTTTGAGTTCTAAGTAGATTCTGGTTATCAGCCCTTTATCGGATTTGTAGCATGCAAAAATTTTCTCCCATTCTGTAGGTTGTCTGTTTGCTCTCGTGACAGTTTCTTTATACCAAAACCAGGAAAAGATGCATCAAAAAAGGAAAACTACAGACAATATCCCTTATGAATATAGATGCAAAAATTCTGAACAAAATTCTAGCTAACCGAATCCAGGTGCTTATTAAGAAAATAATCCACCACGACCAAGTGGGCTTCATCCCAGAGATGCAGGGATGATTCAACATACGCAAATCTATAAATGTAATTCACCACATAAACAGAATCTGCTCCTTCTTGACACACAAAACAGTCAAGAATATGGACATATGGCCTGTTGGTTTCAGCGTACATTATTTGAGCTTTGATTGAGACTGATCTTTTACGGGCATGTTGTGTGCCATTTTCTAGGTGTGAATCATTTGGGGAACAGAATGTCTCACTGGTAATTATAAAAGGCACTACTTATAACGTAAGTGGAGTGTTTTCATAATGAACGAAAAAAGAATTAGCTTTAGTGCCAAATACACCTAGGTGTAAGTTCTAGCTCCACCACTCATTATCTTAGTCATTTAACCTCTCAGCATCATTGATACCTAACCAAAGTCTCATTGAGAAAAGAATTATTTCTAGCACAAAAGAGACCATCAAGAAAGGTTATGATTTGTCTGTTTATGTTTCTCTCCTGCCTACTAGACTCTAAGAATCTTGAGGGCAGGAACTCCATAAGTCATCTCTGTGCCATCCATACATAGCATAGCACCTAATATATACTTGGTGTCAGTGTATTCTGGTTGATCATATAGGTTTTTGTCAGTCTTTCCCTCTGAAAACTGATGTGATTCCAGGTGGCAGTTCTTTTCATAGCTTATATCCAACAGTTCTATAGAAACTACTGACTTGCCATACAGCAAAGTCAAAGTTTTCTGTATTGTGACTTTTGACTTGCTTATCTTTATTTGAGCTTTTGGTTTGAATGTGGCTAGGTGTGGGCCAGATTTGTTTTTTCTGTATTTTTTTTTAACTTTTCATATTAGGCTTGGTGATATAGCCAACATTTAATGTACAACAGAGGCAATACAGCAATATCATCATACCCAAAATAAACATCACTGAATCAATTATGAAAGCACAGATTTTATCAAAATGGTTGCACAGAGTCATGACAAAATAGACTATTCTCTTTTCTGCATTGCTTCATGAAGTTTTATGTATGCTGATGGAATCAAGGGTCCAAATGGTTAAGTGGCTTGTCCAAGGTTATACAGCTATTAACTGGTGAGAATGTGATTAGAATGCAGATATATATTAGGATATAGCTCAAGATTATTATATCATGCAGAAGAAGAAAAAAAACACAGCAAACACTTTCCAGGGAATGTAGTATTTTTAAGCAGGTGAGTACCTTATCTAAGTTGTAAACTCTGTACCCACTGAAAACTGCCATAACAAACAACAGCATTCAATGAAATGAGCGTTTAGACAAGACATGGTCGTAGCGTGAAAGCACAGGCTAGGAAGCCAGAAAAACTTGAAATCAAATCCCAACTCCACTCTAATCTTTGGTTTACTGTTATATAATTGGCATTAATACCAAGATGTTATGAGAATTAAAGGAGATGAAGTGTTTATCACAAGCCTGGCATATAGATCGTACTCAGCAAATGTTGTATAACTTAAACCTTTCTCTTTCCTCTAACTCTAGGCAACCAAAAGCAGGTCAAAAATACACTATTCACAGATCCAACCCACCTACACGGAGGGCCGACTTTTCTTAAATGTGGATCTGCATGGTAGAAGGCAGAGTTTGAGCATGGGCAGATTATACATGGACTGGGAGGATGGGTTGCCCACGGGGTGAAGGCGTGCGGGAGGTCTGGAGGGGGGATGTCCTGGAACCAATTCCTGGCCTATACCAAGGGACAACTGCAATACTAAAAACTAGTCAAACAAACAGAAATATTTTTTGCAACTCAATAATCTGGTAGACTGAGAAAGAAAAAAGTTAATATGTAATCTTTTGGACTACATATATCAATTATGCTATCAGACTTAATTTCTAGTGACCTTTGTCTGAACCAGAATTAGACCTTGTTCTGTTCCAGATAGTATATTTTTGACTTGCTTTTGGTTGAAAAAGTATGCATATAAGTGGACCCACGAGGTTTAAACTCATATTGTTCAAGGGTCACCTGTATTTAGTAGTACTTTTTGGTTGTGAAACTGTAAAGTCATATTATTAAGGAAATTACCTAAAGGCAGGCAACCACTCATAACATTTTCACAGATATCTACTCAGTCATTTCTCTGCCTATAATGAACCTCCATCGAGTTCCATCCAGTGAAATTTAAAGCTTTTACTTGTATTTCTTACCCAGATAAAGCTGTGTGTGATGAACAGCAAATGCAACTTGTGTATCAGAAACAGGAATATGACAAAATTTCATTTCTAAATGCTGCCTACCTCCAGCCCTCAAAATGGGCTTCAGCTGGGATAGTTTTTTCAGAATTCTCAAAATTCGAAATATGTGATGCAGAAAACACAAGATCTGCAAAGGCACACATGGATTCAAATCTGTGCCTACCCATTTCTTAACCTTGGAGCAGTGACTTGCTGAGCCATATTTTCTTCATCTGTAAAATGGAACCAAAAATAATTATTGTAGCAGCGATGTAGTCAGGACCTAGTGAGCAATATAGAACTCGCCACACCTCCCTGTATTCACACCCCTTTCCAATGTTACTTTGAAGCTACTCACATCAAGAGGTGGAGTCTATTTCTTTACAGCTTGAATTGGGGCAGGCTCATGACCTGGTTTGAATAATAAAATATGTAATAAATGGTATTTTTCTAAATTTGAGCATAGGCCTAAAGAAGCCTTACATACTTGTGCTTTCACTCTTGGGATCCTGCTCAGCTGCCATGTGAATGATTCTGGGCCGAGTGGCTGGAGGATGAGAAATCGCATGCAGTAGAGATGAGGCATCCTATCTGGGGCCATCTTAAAAAAATCCAGGCCCCAGTCAATCTGTCAGTGGCCACAAGAACATAAATGAGTCCAACAGAGATCAGAAGAACTGGATAGCTGAGCTAAGCCTAAATTGCTCACTCAGAATGACAAGAGTTAAATAAATGGATATTACTTTAAGCCACTAAATATTGGGATCACTTGTTTTGCAGCAATAACTAATAAGAGAGTGAATGCAACAGTTTTTAGGTTTAGTTGTAAGAAAATGAGGGAAATTACAGCGGATGGAGAGGAAATTCTGGTTACGGTAGCTTGAAGAGGCCAATCCCTTCTGCCAAATGCAAGAATAAAACTGGACAAAAATTGTCAAAAGCAACCATTTTAGGTCTCCGAAAAATCTACCAAAGGTAAACGACTTATTAAGAAATGTTTAACCTTGAAAAACTGCTATATGTGTGTGTAAAAGTAGGGGTCTGTGGCCTTCTTGCATAGAGCTGCTCCCATCCAGCCCACCCTCCATTCTGCCTCAGCTCTGAAGGTGAGAAGGATAGTTTTACCAGTATGAGCTGGCCAAAAATATTTAGCAGCTTTTTCCCAGGGTAGGTGAATTCCATTTGGGTCAGATGGTGAAAAGCTGGGTCATTGTTGGTTAAAAGTTGTAAACTCATTAGGAAACAAATGGTAAAACGTGTCCATTTGGTAACCCAAGTTTGAGGTTCCAATGGGGCAAGCAGTGGACTAAGCAGGAATTTAATGAAGAGATTTTGAAAATGAGAGCACCATAATAGGGCATCATACATCCTGGCCGAGTGGGAAAATATGCACGTGTATGAGAGAGACCCAAGAGAGCCCAGAAAAAAGGAAAAGTGAAGGTCGACTTGAGAATTGGCTGAAATGTTTATTGTGCTCGCCAACCCACACACAGAGTGATCAGCTGAGAGTAGAAGCCTTACAGGTTTGAGGTATTAAGAATAACCTCTGCCCAAATCATTGCCTGAGCATTAAGCTATGCAGATACAGGAGTGACTAATAGGAATACAGAATAAAAAAATAAAAATAAGAATAAAAGGACTTAACAGACACCCCAGTGGCTGCTTACCACGGGATGACAAATTACAATGCTAACGCCAGGCAATGTTCCAGAAAAAAAATCATAAAATTAAAACAGACTCTAGAATTACTACATTATCTAAAATATCCACTTTATAACCAAAACTTTATGAGACAACCAAAACAGGAAAACAAACAAAGACACAAAAAACAAAATAGGCAATAGAAAATTACTCTTAGTAGGCCCAAATGTTGTATTTAGCAGACAAAGCATTTAAAGCATCTATATTGAAAGAATTAAAGAAAATCATATTAAAATAATTAAAGGAACATACGATTATCATAATCAGCTAGGTTTTATCCCAGGAATTCAGGGTGTTTTAACAATCAAAAATCATCAATTTAATTTACCATATTAGCTTTAAAAATATCATTCGATCATTTCCATGGAAGCAAAAAAAGCATTTAGAAACCCCAATGTTGATTCCTGATAAACACTCATAAAACTAGAACGGAAGAGAACTTTCTCAATGTGATAAAGGGCATGTATAAAAAACTTCCAGCTAACATCATATTTAATGATGAAAAACTGAATGACTCCCATCCCCCACACATATACAAGATAAAGACAGGAATATTTACTCTCATAACTTGTGTTCCACGTTGTACTGATGATTCTAGGCAATTAAATCAGGTAAGAAAAAGAAATATGAGGCACACAGATTGGAAAGGAAGAAGTAAAACTGTTTCTACTCATAGGTGACATGATTGTTTAATGTAGAAAATTTGATAGAGTCTCCAAAAACCTACTGAAACTAATAAGTGCATTTAGCAAGGTAGGAGGCTACAAAGTCAAGATACAAAAATCACTTTTATTTCTATTAATATATATGGCAATAAAAAATTGGACATTGAAATAAAAAACACCATTGATAAGAACATAAAAATGTAAAGTACTTAGGAATAAATCTAACAAAACATATTAAATAGCTGTATACAGAGAACTACAAAATATTGTTAGGAAAAATTAATGAAGACCTAAATATATGAAGAGATCTATCTTGTTCATTGGTTCAAAGACTTGAGATATCATTTATTTCCAAATTCATTTATAGATTCAATGCAATACCACTCGATATCACAGTGGGGTTTTTTTTTTGCTAGATATTGATAAGCCAATACTATTAAAATATAATTCATATGAAAATGCAAAGTACCTGGAATAGTCAAAATAACTCTGAAAAAGAACAAAATTGGAGAACTACTACCACTTGATTTCAAATGTTTTTACAAAGCTATAGTAATCAAAACACCCTGGTATCGATGTAAAGATAGACAAATAAATCAGTGGAACAAAATAGAACGTCCATAAATAAACCCACACACAAATGAACAACTGATTCTTTACAAAGGCACAAAAGGCAATGCAGTTGTGAGAGGACAGACTTGTTAAACAAAACATTTGGATATCCATATACAAAAATTGAACTTGTAGCCATACTTCATGCCATAAAAACCAATTCAAAATGGATTGTAGATCTAACTGTAAAACCTAAAATTATAACACTTCTAGAAGAAATAATAGGAGAAAATATTTATTACCTTGAGCTATGCAAAGATATCTTAGGTATGACACCAAAAGCACAGCCACAACATAAAAAAATTGTTCAACTTGATTTCATCAAATTAAAAACTGCTATTCAGGCCGGGCGCGGCGGCTCACGCCTGTAATCCTAGCACTCTGGGAGGCCGAGGTGGGCGGATTGTTTGAGCCCAGGAGTTCGAGACCAGCCTGAGCAAGAGCGAGACCCCGTCTCTACTAAAAATAGAAAGAAATTAATCGGACAGCTAAATATATATAGAAAAAATTAGCCGGGCATGGTGGCACATGCCTGTAGTCCCAGCTACTCGGGAGGCTGAGGCAGAAGGATCGCTTGAGCCCAGGAGTTTGAGGTTGCTGTGAGCTAGGATGACGCCACGGCACTCTAGCCTGGGCAACACAGCGAGACTCTGTCTAAAAAAACAAAAACAAAAACAAAAAAACCCTGCTATTCAAAACACAATGATAATAGAATGAAAAGAAAAGCCACAGACTGGGAGAAAATATTTTCAAAGCATATATCTAATAAAGTACTTATATCTTTAATATATAAAGAGCCTTAAAACTCAACAACAATAAAACGAACAACCCAATTAAAAATGGGCAAAGATTGAACAGATGTCAAGTGAACACATGGCAATGTGTTCAACTTCATTAGCAATTAGGGAAATGCAAATTAAAACCCCAGTAAGGCACCACCAAATACCTATTACAATGTCTACAATTAAAAAAGGCTGGATTGTTTGAGCTCAGGAGTTCGAGACCAGCCTGAGCAAGAGCGAGACCCCGTCTCTACTAAAAAAAATAGAAAAAAATTAGCTGGACAACTAAAAATATATAGAAAAAATTGGCCAGGCATGGTGGTTCATGCCTGTAGTCCCAGCTACTTGGAAGGCTGAGGCAGTAGGATCACTTGAGCCTAGGAGTTTGAGGTTGCTGTGAGCTAGACTAATGCCACGGCACTCACTCTAGCCAGGGCAACAGAGTGAGACACTGTCTCAAAAAAAAAAAAAAAAAAGGCTGATCATAGCAAGTGTGAAAATGTGGAGGAACTGGAATGCTCATACACTACCAATTGAAATGTAAAATCATACGATCATTTTGGAAAACAGTTTTTTAGTTACTTGCAAAGCTAAACATACACCTATCAGACAGTCCAGCCATATTACTATGTATTTGCCAAAGACAAAAGAAAGTATATGTCCATGTGCCATGGTTTACATATGCTTTGGTTGTCCCCACCAAAACTCATGTTGAAATTTGATCCCTAATGTGGCAGTGTTTGGAGGTGGGACCTGGTGGGAAGTGTATGGGTCATGGGAACAGATCCCTCATGAATGGCTGGGTGCTGTTCTCAAGGTAGTGAGTTCTTAGGAGATTGGATTAGTTCTCTGGGAATGGATTAGTTCCTGTGAGTGTAGGTTGTTATAAAGCCAGGACACCTCTCAGGTTCTCTCTCTTCACACGTGTCTGCTTCCCCTTAGGCCTTCTCTGCTATGTTTTGGCACAGCACAAAATCCTTAACCAAAAGCCAAGCAGATGCTAGTATCATACTTCGTATACTTTCCCTCCTGCAGAACTGTGAGCCCTAAATAAACCTCTTTTCTTTATAAATCACCCATTCTCAAGCATTCTTTTATAGCAACATAAAACAGACTAAGACACCATGCAAACAGTTTTACCTGAATGTCTATCGAAGCTTTATTTGTAAATACTCCCAAACTGAAAACAACATAGCTGCTCATTAACTGATGAATGGAGAAATTACTTGTGACATACTCATACAATATTCTTCTGCATACACACACATGCTGGATAATTCTACATTAGTTAATCAAGATTTAATTTCTTTACCATCTTAAGTTTTGTGTATCCCTTTGTTTATTTTCTGTCTCTCCACACTAGAATGAAATATTGATGAGAGTAGGCAATCTGCTGTTGTGCTCATTGCTGTATCCCCAGATCCAGTAAGGCCTATAGTAAGTGATCAATAAATATTTGTTGAATTAATTACTTGATACTTGAACCAGTCTTGCCTACACAGTCTGGCACATATGAGGTTCCTACTGGAACTCTGAGAAACATGGAAATTGGACAAGTTAATCTTTCTGAGAACGCTCGGTGTCCAGAGACGCCAATATAACCAAAGGTACAAGAGTCAGATCAGGATGGAATCCTACCTCTCTCTTACTAGTTGTATGACCTTAGAATTAGCTTCTCTACTTCTCTGGGTCTCAATTTCCTTCTCTCATTAGTTACCCTAATGAGATATTTGAAATTGTTCAATACTTTCACTTATTCATTAGCAAACATTTATTGACTGTCTCCTAATAGGCACTATTTTAAATGCTGAGGATATTGATAAACAAGTTACATCTATCAGCTCTCAGTCTAATGAATGACAGAGACAAATAACTGTCTACAGCACAGTGGGTTTAGGGCCATGATAGGGAAAGGATGGGATTCTAGTAGAAGGAGTTGCCAGGAGTAGTTGCTGCTCTTCATTTCATCTTATTTTTTCAAATATTGAAGTCTTGCTAGTCATCAAGGCCTGAGCTCTGCTTCTGGAATCATTCTTCCATACTTCTACTTTTGCAAGCTCTGTGATGCTTTTGATCTGGCCTTAGCTTGACAAGGCTAATATTGTAATCATGATGTTTTTCCCAGAGACAAATCTTATTGACCGTCAAGAGTATTTGGTGTTAACAAAACTGATGATAAAATAGTTACCACTTGTTTTCAAATGGACTTATGGATTTTTATTTTATGCATTAGGTTACAATCCATTATTATTATTATTATACTCATTCTCATGTCCAAATGGTCCCACTTAAAAAAATTACTACTATGCCAAGCACTTTGCTAAATGCTTTTATTACCTTATTTAAACCTCACAACATACCTACAACAAAAATCCTATTTTTATGTGCACTTTACATGTTGCATAACTAAAATTAAGGAAAACTTATGGGGTTGCAAAGTCACACTGTCAGTAGAAATAGATGTTTCAGAGTGCATAATTGATTCTAAACATCATTCTAAACTAAAAGAAATGAGGGCTTCTTGGAGGAATGTCTGATTCAAGGGCTGGAGCAAGGAAAGTACAGAGAACCAGGAAGATCTTGCTGAATAAGAAAGTAAAAAAGTGTTCAAAGTAAGATGCAGACATGTCAAAAGGGTATAAGAAGTTTCAAGGGGCTTCCACTAGCCAAATCTGGGCCAATATATCAAATAATGATGGTAATCAATTATTACACAGTGAATAAAATATATGCTCATGAGCCCATATTTTATAAGTAAATATATGAATAAGTAAATAAATAAGGTATATGGAAGAATCTCTTGATTACAGTATAATGTCAGCTTACAAATGTCAAGGAGCTATCTGCACTTTTGTATTCAATGCAGCATTATTATCATAAAAGGGTGCTGAATTTTATCAAATGCTTTTTCTGTATCCATTGAGAGGATCGTATGGTGTTTGTTATGTATGTTTATATGTGAATTGCATTTATAGATTTACATATATTAAACCATCCCTGCATCTCTGGAATGAAGCCCACTTGGGCATGATGGATTTTTTTTGATAAGGAGCTCAATTTGATTGGCTAGGATTTTATCAAGTATTTTTGCATGTATATTCCTAAGGGATATTGGCCTGTAGTTTTCTTTTTTTGTTGAGTCCTTTCATGGCTTTGTTATAAGGATCACGTTGGCTTCATAAAATGTGTTGGGGAAGATTCCTTTCTTCTCAATATTGTGAAATAATTTCTATAGCATAGGCACCAGTTCCTCTTAGGTCTGGTAGAGTTCAGGTGTGAAACCATCTGGTCCAGGACATTTTTTTTTTAGGAAGGTTTATTACTGCTGCTTTAATTTCAGTACTTGATATTGGTGTGTTCAGGAATTCTATTTCTTCCTGATTGAGCCTATGGAGGTGTGTGTTTCTAAGAATTTGTCCATTCCCTCCACATTTTCAAGTTTATGTGCATAGAGATTTTTATAGTATTCAGAAATGATATTTTGTATTTCTATGATATCAGTTGTAATTTCTCCTTTTTTACTCCTGATTGAGTTTATTAGAGTCCTTTCTTTTCTGCTTCTGGTTAATATAGCGAGAGGTGTGTCAATTTTATTTATCTTTTCAAAGAAACAACTTTTAGTTTCATTAATCTTTCATATAGTTTTTTTGTTGTGGATTTGATTTAGTTCTGTTCTGGTCTTGGTTATTTCTTTTCTTCTGCTGGCTTTGGGATTGGTTCATACTTCTTTTTCCAGTTCTTTGAGTTGATTCATTAGATTGTCTATTTGTGATCTTTTTGACTTTTGGATGTAGGCATTTATGGAAATAAACTTTCCTCTCAGGACTGTAACCATTTCTTAT
>CAUYSK010031576.1:0-10609 GCA_963575035.1 Avahi laniger
GATGGTGCATCCTGTCCCTTCCCCCACCCCATGCACATTCTAGGCTATGCCTCTGTGCCTCAGTTTACTCTCTTCTCAGGGAAACCAAGTTCGGGGCAGGTGCATAGGAGGCTCTGAAGACAACCGTGGCTAAAATCCCACCATAAGAAGTGCCCCCCGGGCCTTTTCATTCCACACGCAAACATCCCGTTCCCTGGGTCTCACCTGTTTGGTGAGAAACTCCTGGCTTTGGTTCCGGACACCTCTGGTTACGATGACGCTAACAAGTGCCGACATTTACTGGGCTCTTCCCGCGTCGATCCCTGGATGTGCATTGTCTTACTTAATCCTTCCAGCATCCTTGGAGGGCAGTGCTGTGACAATCCCCACTTCACAAAGGAGCAAGGAAGCAGGCTCAGAGCGGGAGGAGGCTGTGGTGAGGCTGCCTCTGGAGCCCCCTCCACCAGCACACTCATGCCCTGGACGCAGCTGGCCCCTCTTCCAGGCCAGGTGTGGATCTTTGGGGAACAGCCTAGAATCTTCTGAGATTCAAGGTTTGCCAAGAGCCTGACATGGAACTGGACCCCCCAGGCTGGGATGATAATCGCTGAGCACGTGCAGCACTGGGGTGTGAGGGGAGCACTCCCTGCCCACCCACTCCTCTGGGTGCGCCTGGGCCCATCGCCTCAGCTCTCCGCAGAGACACCATCTCTCACCCACTTTTCAACATCCCCTTCTCAGCTTTTAGCCAAAGATGGCATGAGAGGATGCCTCGGAAAATCCACACGTGCACACACAGAGGGGTGCCAAGGACATCAGCCACCCTGTCACCGAGCACGCTCCCACGGAGAGCTGGACTTACCCTGAGGAACTGATGGGCTTCCTCCTTCCTGACACCAAAACTCACGTCACTGACCATATCTTCCTTTTCACTTTGGCTACTGGGAAGCTCAAAGCCAAATTCAGAATCCAACTGGAGCAATGATCTTGCCTTTACCATGTTACTTTTCTCTCTGTGAGCTTGATTGTCTATTTCTATTTCTATGTTTCTATTTCCAGAATCTGTTTCTACCCTTCCTTCCTTCCTTCCTTCCTGTCACTCATTATCAAACTACCATAAACATGACAAGAGCTGATGCTGTGTGCCCTTGGAGCCTGCTCTGGAGCAGGGGAGACTCGTGAACCAAAGAATCTCCAATGTATTGACGCAACGGTAATGATGACACAGGGCTGGTGGCAGGGGCCTCGCTCCATCGGGGGTTTGAGGAAGGCTTTTCCGAGGGCTGGGCCCTGGAGCCGAGGTCTGAGGGATGCGTGGGACTCCAGCGTGAGGCACGCGGAGCAGAGAGCAGGATCGCGGAGCCAGCTGAAGCCGTGTGGAGGGAAGGGGCTTGTGGTGCTGGGAGGACTGAGGGGAGGGGGCCAGAGAGAGTGGCTGCAAAAAGAAGGTCAAAGAAGTGGGCAGGGCCAACCTCACAGATCCTCCAAAGACCACACTGATTGGCTTGTGATTAACCCGAGAACAGAGGCTAAAATTACCTTGCATTATGCAGAAATAGCTGTGCACTTTTGTGATCAACACAAACCCCTGTTGAAATGAGGAATATAAACCGGTAGAACTGCCGCAGTGGGAATGAGTCTCCCAGATTATCTTCTTCCTGGAGGAGCCGCAGCCCTGCCTCCTTTGGGGGTGACGATGAGGACAGTTGACCTGGGTGTGGGCAGGCCGGGGAGAACATCCCACCAGGGCGAGCTGGGGAAACTGGCGGAGGAGGGGGAGCTCGCGAGGACCGTGGGGGCTTCCTGGCCCCATAATGAACTGCGGAGCTGGGCGGAGGAGCCTCCCCTCATAGAGGGCCTCCTCCCAAGTCCAAGATCAGGCTCCCCAGAGTGCTCCCACCCCCCAGCCATCCCCCCCAGGATGGAGCCCCCAGCCCCGGCCCTGCCCTCCCTAGGAGTGGGGAATGGCGACAGAGAGTCATTGCTGAGCTATTAGGGCCCAGCGCCTCCCTCCTGCTGCATCGCAGATTTAATGATGTGTCGCCTTAAAAGCCAGCGGCTCCTGGGCTCAGGCTCCCTGGAGACAGTCCTGTCCAGGTCCCAGCAGGACCCCTGATGGGCAGCGGGACCTGAGTCCCCCGCCCCCACTGGAGGGGGCGGGGCTCCTGGGGAAAAGCCTCAATCCAGATCTCTCCAGGTGAGGGCTCAGGTGAGACTCTTGCTGGGGCTCAGACACCCCAGCGCCAGCCTGCCCCTGCCCCATGAGGGAGACTGTCCTAGCATTCTATCCCAACATCAGATTGAAAGTGTAAGAGGGAAAAAATCTGGGTTCGGGACCTGGGTTCGGGACCTGGCTCTGGCCATATTTGCTGTGTGACTTTGGGAAGTCGCTTCACTTCTGAGCGTCGGTTTTCCCAACTGTAAAATGGGCGTATTGGTTTGGGCCCTCTGACCAGCAGGCACCAGGATGGGTGCCACTGTGCACAAGGTTTACTGGGGAAAGGCCTGGGCAGGTTGACAGAGAGCGGGGACAGGAGGCAGGGAGGGCCCCAGGCCAGGATGCAGGTCTGACGCTGTGCCATGCTGGGGGGTGTGAAGGAGCCTGGGGGGGCGGGTGTGGCCTCCGTGCAAACGTGGCAGTGGGTCGGTCCAGAGAGGTGGCAGCTCGGTCACTGTGCTCCCGCAGCAGAACCCCCTGAAGGGGGAGCCGAGAGGTTCGGCTCCATGACTGCCACTCGGGGGTCCCAGTGCCAGCCTTGCTGTGCGCCAGGACAACAGACAGACCACCGTGCAAACTGGGAAGTGCTGTCCCCACACGAAGGACTGTGCTGACCAGGTCACAGGAGCCAGAGTGTGTGCAGCGCAGCCGAGGGTGAGGGTTGGGGCAAGGCTGGGCAAGGGAGGGCGGCCCCAGCGTCACCTCATGCAGGGAAGGCTGAGGGCAAACTGAGGCAGGCCAGCAGGGTCAGGGTAGGGAGCTGGGTCTGTGGACGGGGCAGCCACCAGACACCTGAGCAGCAGAGTGGCCCGTCCAGGCTGGGCCTCAGGAATGTCAACTGGCCTCAGCTGACCTGGCAGATCCCAGCTGGCACAGCTGGAGGGCATGCAGGTGGCAGGCCTGGGGCCACACTTCCCACCCCCCAGGCCCCGCTGACCAGAGGGTTTTTCCACCCCAGGCCAGGAGACGGCCCTTACTTCTGCATTCCCCGCCTGGCCAGCCAGCTTGCGGCGGGAGAGCAGCCCCAGGCTCGGGCTGTGGGACTCACCATAGCAACCACGCTCCCCCTGTCAAACCCCAGCCCCGGTTCCCCCTCTCGCAGTCACGCCAGGGAGAAGGCCCAACTTCCCGGTGTGTGCTCTTCTCTTGGGCCCTGCTCCCCGGCACACCCCAAACCCCCACTCGGGCCTCACTGAGCCCAGGCGCCCCTGGGCAGCTCCTTGCCCCTTCCTCCTCCCCATGGCAACCATTATTGAGCACTTACTGTGTGCCAGGAACCGTGTTGAATGCTTTCCTGAATGAGCTCATTGAATTTCTGTTTCGACCCACAAAGTACCTACTTTTGTTTCTATTTTGCAGATGAACAAACTGAGGGCAGAGAGGCTTACCGCTTTGTCCACAGCTAGTCAGCGGCAGAACCGGAATTTGAGCCCAGATCTCTCTGATCCAAAAGAAAATTATAATTACCCTCAAATCTTGCCCTTCTTGGCAGTTCTCAACTACATTTTACTCCACCCTTAACCAAGCTTAGGAGGGATTTTATTCCCATTTTGCAAGCAGGAAAACTGAGGCCAGAGGAGAGCGACAGCCCCCAGTTTACACCAGTGGTCAGGGTTGGGCAGGAGGGGCCTGGCCTGGGAGAGGAAAGGAGGGACGCCGGGGCCAGGGAGGGACAGGCAGGGGCCCCCAGGTAGAGTCCTGGCCCCGGCTCATGGCCCTTTGCCACTGAGACCATCAGCAGAGGTGGGCACCACTCCCCCAGCCCAGAGGGTGAGCTAAGCGGGACAAAAAGCAGAAATCTCTCCTTGTGACACGTTCATCCCTTCCCTCTGCGTAAAGACAGCCCTGGGTCGGCGGATGCAGAGGTCTCCCAAGGGAGTCTGAGAGCCAGAACTTGAGGGGCACCCTTGGGACACTTCTTGAGGGTTCTTATGTATCCTTTCTTTAAAAAAAAAATGTTTCCTGTTTAATTACAAAAGTAACACTTTCTTGTTGTCACTGATGGCTGCTCTTCCTGAAGCTGCTTCTCTTTCCCTCCTCCTAGAAGCAGCCCAGGTGCAAGTAGCAGTTTGATCTGATCCTTCCAGCCCATTCCATGCTTAGGGAACCATGTGCAGTTTTATTTTTTCTCTTATAAAAATGAGCTCAGGCTGGGTGTGGTGGCGCACGCCTGTAGTCCCAGCTACTTGGGAGGCTGAGGCAGGAGGATCACTTGAGGTCAGTAGTTGGAGGCTGAGCTATGACAACACCACTGCGTCTCTAGCCTGGGCAACAAAGCGAGATCCTGTCTCAAAAAAAAAAAAAAAATAGGGCTCAGGTACAGAGTAGCAATTTTTTTTTAGTTAATTGTAGTAACATATAGCATCAACATAAAGCACATGGTCACAGTGAACAGTTTGGTCTCAGTCTATTGAACAATCCAGAGGATTTTGGATGGTTCTGGAGTGTGTGGCTCCCTTATTTGTGAACACTCCCAGGGGAGTGTTTGCAAAGACAGCCGCGAGGAGCACAGACTGTAGTCCCTCCAACCTCCATTCCGGGGCTGGGACTGGGGGAGGGAGGGTCAAGCAAGGGGGCACAGGAATAATCACTCTGGGGCCTGTGATGCGGGGTTGGTGCCGCGCAGCAAGCGCCTCCTTACATCCTACATCCCGGCCCCTCGCCTGCCCCACCCGGTCCTGGCCCTGCGCAGTTCTCTCATCTGCAAAGCGGGAATACTGTCTGTGGCCTGGAATCCTCGAGGGGCGATTCCGGGGAGCGAACGAGAGGGACTTGACTATAGGAAGGGGCTCAGCAAACCCTCAGTGCTGGATTTAGGAGTATCAGGCAAGGCGGGTGTGAAGCAGGAGGGGGTGACCCTTGCTACGGCAACTCAGAGACCCGAAACCAGGACACCTGTCCCAGGAGGCACGTGCAGGATTCTGAGAGGATGCCAAGGGATATGCATGTGTGTGTGCTGGCGACAGGGGTGGATACCACCGACCCAGGGCAAGAGAGTCACTTGGAACCTCACTCCTTAATACCCTGGAGGGCACCCTAAGCCCTTCATTCCTGGGAGGGCAGCATCCCTTGGAAACCACAGGCCCCTCAGGTTGGTGTGAGTTGAAGCCAAAGGCAGACGAGTCGGAGGAAGGTGTTGGTGCTGCACCTCAAGGCTCCGCCGGCCCAGGGCAGCAGCAGAGCGAAGGCCAGAGCCAGGCAGGGGAGCGGGGGCAGGTGCTTGCTCAGCCTTCTCTGGACCCATTTTATTTATCGACACTTCAAAACAGCCGTAGGAAGTAAGCACTGTCATTAGCTCCAATTCCAAGACGAGGAACCTGGCTCAGAGCGGGGAAGTGTCTTGCCCGAGGTCCTGGCTCGAGAACTTCCTGGGATCTCAACCTCTGCGACCTCCCTGGAGTCCAGGCAGTTTGAGGACTTGTCTTTGCTCTGCCAGGAAACAGCTGGGGTACCTGCTGTCACCAGCACCCCAGAAGCCTCCCGTCGGTGGCTCAGCTTGGGCCAATCCTGGAGTGCCGGGAGGCTGTGGCCACCGGACACGCCAGGCCACAGGACCCCCCCCCGCCCCTCCCCTCGGCGGTGACAGCTGGGCTGGCCCCATTAGTACCATTTTCACTAACAGCTCTGAGGGCTGGGCGTGGGGGTGGCGCTGATGGGCTCCCCGGGGGCCCAGCCCTCTTTGCTGCCCAGACCCCACCCTCCCACCACAGAGGCCACAGCCTTCCCCGCCCCTCCCACCCAGACCCTCGAGTCGACCCCAGGGGCTCCCCCAGGGCAGCCGGGCTCCCACATCAAAGCCGCCCTACTGGACCTGGCCTTGGGACCTGAGGGTCAGCCCCAATATCACGACACCATCACCAACAATAACAACAGCTACCACCCGCCCAGGGAAGGCTGCCCGTGTGCCCGGCAGGAAGGCTGCCCGTGTGCCCGGCAGCTCCCAGGCATTTTCTGTACGAGGTGATTCGTCTCACCCCCACAGCGATTCCGAAGCAATGTTAATGGTACCATTTGACAGCTGAGTAAACTGAGGCTCTTAGCTTGGTTTTCCCAGAAGCAGATCTTAGGCAAGGGCTCACTTGTGAGTGGTTTATTTGGGAGATGATACCAGAAAACACCAGTAAGGAAGAGGACTAGGAGAGTCATAAAAGGGCGGGTCATCTAGCGCGTTACCACGGTGGGCAGCGGAGCTTGGTCCCCTGGGGACGCCGGGAGCTGGTGCAGAACACGCCTCAGAACCATCCCGACTGAGGGGGAGGGGAGCTGGGAGGTTTGTCCGCTGACTCCCTGTACTTTACTGTCTGAGGGCGGCTTCCGGGGTGTCCACGTTCCAGCACATGACCCCTTCTTTCACTCCTGCAGCCAGGAAAGCCCTCAGGCAGAGACTCATGGAGTTTGCAGTAAATGGCGCCGAGTGTGAAGAGGTGAGTGCCAATGGGGACATGGGCCAGGCATCTGCGGTGTTTTCTTTCCGAGGCTCAGAGAGGGGTAGCCACTTGCTCAAGTTCACACAGCTTGTCAGTAGCAGAGCCAGGATTCAAATTTAAGTCTAGCAATCCCAAATTTTAATCCCCAGAGTAGGAGCGGGACCAGGACTAGGGGCTGGGCCTGTCTGAAGTGGGCTCTGTAGCTCAGCTCCACCCTCCACCACCCCAAGAAAGCCCTGGACCTCGTACAGGAAGATGCCAGGGAGGCACCAGCAGGCTCCCAGGCTCTCCAGAAATCCTTCCTTGCCCCTGGGCCAGCTGCTGGGATATTGGGGAGTTCAGACAAGTTTATTCTGCCACAGGGAAGCCAGAACACCCTGGGACAAAGAAGAGAGACAGCAAAGCCCAGACCAAGAAGGTGAATGAGTGAACGAGCGAATGAGTGAATGAATGAATGCAATAAGCCAACAGTGCCTGGAAGTCAAATCCGCTTAGCAGACGCAGGCCTTCCACCTCTCCCACAACTCCGCCCACCAGCCCCACAGAGAGGCAGCACGGAGTCACCACTTGCAGCTCTCAGGTGGCAAACGTGTCATTTTGCTTTGCATGTCACCATGCTTTTAAAGTTTTTGAACTTCGTCAACATTTAACAACGTAAAACTTCACATCACATGAAAACCCAGGTTTTCAACTTTGCTTGAAAAAGCAGCTCTGGGAAAATGCAGCCCAGCGTCCTGCATGGTGCTGAGTAGCACTGACCCCCAGGACCGGGTGTGGACACTCTAGTTCACCACAGTTTCCAGCACTTCCTGTTGCCTCCCTGACACCGAAGCCGTCAGCTGCCACTTTGTTGCTTGCACTTTGGTTTTCATGCCACTGACATGAGCCCTGGAAGCAGGGAAATCTGAGAGGAGCTGGAAACCTGGAGCCTTGGGTTGTGACGTGCTGTGTGACCTCAAGCAAGTCCCTTCCCCTCTCTGTGCCTCATCTGCTTCCTTTGGGAACTGAGGAGCCTGACAAGTGATCTAAGAGCCCTTCCTGCCCACAATATCCCAGGCACAGGGCACCCTGCAAAGAGAAGGATGCTCAGCATCCTCTTGGCCTCCCAAACTCGAGTATCTCCAGGTGTTCAGGAAGGTCCGTTGGGCACCTGCCACCGCTGCACAGCCATGCGTGGGCTCCACTGAACATTTCCCCAGCAGCGGGGACCCCCCTCAGAGAGATGCTCGCTGTGCCTGGGTCCCACGAGCATGTCCAGCAGGCGGGCAGCAGGTGAGGGATCTGGACCTGGTCTGTTCCCACAGCCGCCATGAGCGGCAGCTGCAGCCGAAAGAAAGCCACTGCCCGCGGTTCAACCACAGCCTCTCCGTGGTGGCAGGACACCCCACCTGGCTCCTGTGGGTCAGCTCCCAAGAAGCGGGCAGCGCCTGGGCCAGGCGCAGATTTTGAGTCTGAGCAAGTTCAATGAAATGCTTCACGTGCCTCCTCTGTGCCTGGCCCTGTGCTTGGAGTCCGACCGGTCAATTCCTAAATGTGAGCGAATACTGTCATTGTCTTTGTCATGACTGCTGCCGCTGCAGGGAGTGCCATCCCGAGTGACCTAGTGAGCCCCGCCCGATCTGCGAGCCTCCACCGCCTCCTTGGTGGAAGGGCCTCGTCCTTGCCAGAGCTGTTGTGAGAACCAGACGACAGCGACAGCAATAACCGTGCGTGGAGAGCTTTCCTGTGCCGGCATTTGGGCTTCTCTCACGTGACGCTGTGTGTGTCACCACACTCCCACGCGCCTCCCACGCCCACCCGCTCCCTGGCACCATGAGCGTCCGCAGCCGGCGGCACAGCCCGGCCTCCCGGGCCACCCCTCCTCCCCGCTGCGGCCAGCGCCAGCCCCACAGCGCTCCGTCGGGCTCCCTGAAGCCACAGCCGGCCCCGACTCCCACATCCAAACCCAGTCAAAGACCAATTAATATCCTGATACCTGTGGCCAGCCGAAGTGATGTGGAGCTGATGATTTCTTTTTCCATTTTACTCCAACTGTGGTTTCGTTTTTCTCCCAGCCCTCCTTTGGTCAGTGGTTTTAGGGGCACTAAAGTTCACTTTTGTGGGTAACCTGCACTGTTAGCTGTTGATTTAATTAACTCAGCCTTTCTCTTCCTTGACCAGAGCAAGGCCAGCCGGGCTGCTTTGCAGACACCCATTTGGACAGCCAACGGCTGGAGGCGTCTGGCGGGAGGAGCGTGTGGTCCCTGGCAGACACTCGCCAGCCCCTGGCCGTCATCGACCGCTGGGGCGATCTCTGCGGCACGTTTGCGCCACCGGCGCTGCGGCTCCAGGGATTTCTCATCTGACAGGTGGGAAAACCGAGGCTCCGAGGCACGAACCCCTTTACCTAGGGTCGCAAAGCCAGCAGCCAGTAGCCAACAGCGCGGGGGCTTGTGGGCCAGCTCTGCCTGTGTCCACGACCCTCTGTTTCAGGGACACTGTTACTCCCCCAGAGGTGTCCATTGGAGGGGAGGCGGGGAGAAAGCTGGGAGACACGTGGGGACGCGGAAGAGCAGCGGGAGGTGTTTTGAGGAAGGTGCCAGCTGAACTCGCAGTCTCTTGGCCTCGCTCCTGGGCTTCTTCCTCGTGATGGAGCAAATCAGAGTCTTTCTTCCTTCGAGAAGTTTCCAGAATCCTTGCACGAATCCCTCAGTGGCCAGGTGAGGGGAGCCTTCGGCTTTCAACAGAGACACAGTGAAAGACTCCAGTCATGGAGGACCCTCTGGAGTGGGAAGCCTGGGGCAGGAGGGAGGAGGGAGACCAGGCAGACCCCTGAGGAGGCTTTAGGGAGAGAGTTTACAACCAGAACCAGCAAACAGCTGAGGCCAGGGAGGCGGCGGGTGAGAATTACACAGAGGCTCAGCTTGCTGTGTGACTTGGGGCAGGTTGCTTTCCCTCTCTGGACCTCAGAGAGACACTGGGGCATGCTCTCCATGAGCATGGTAGCCGTTCCAGTCTGTGCGGCTAGTATGTTCTGGAACTCTGGCTGTTGGATTGGAGCAGCCGGCAAGAGGGAAGAGTCAAGGGTGGGTTCTCAGCTGGGGACAGACCCTCCTCTCTTCTCCCCTTCCCACTGCACCCCTCACCCATGCCCATTCTCCAGCCCTGTGTCCAGGGCTCCCTGGACTTTTTTGTTTTTTTTTTTTTTGCCACCAGGGTGAATCGTCAATTGATTTGTTATTTATCCCACTGACAACAAAGAGAGTGAAAAGGTAATAATTCTGGGCCCTGGGGTAATTCAATTCCTGTAGCACCGTCAGCTACATTAACTTACTTCCTGGATCTCAATTCAATTAGAGCAACATTCCCCAGCATTAATAAATCAATACTCATGCCATTTGGATATATTTTGAATGTCTTTCATTATACATTGCAGGTTGGGGATGGCTGTTGAATTGGAAGTTAATGGGACAGGACAGGGCAGGTGGGGCTGCCTGGGGAGAAGCTTCTAGCCGTTAGCTCTAATTGCCTCTGCTGCAAAGGAGGCCGTTAGTAAAACAGAGGCCTGGTTAACTGAGCCGAGCCCACGGGGGTTAGGGCGAGTTGCAGCTTCTGTCTGTGTAGACGGGAGCACCGCGGCTGGAGGGACCGTGCTGACCGCTCATGCTCTCATTCATTCATTTGTTTGCTCATCACTCCTCCCATCCCTCCCCCTGGTCCTTCCTGTCCCTCCTGTATCCCTCCTCCCATCCCTCCTCCCATCCCTCCTCCACCCCTCCTCCGAGTCCTTCCTGTCCCTCCTGTATCCCTCCTCCCATCCCTCCTCCCATCCCTCCTCCCGTCCCTCCTCCCATCCCTCCTCCCCATCCCTCCTCCACCCCTCCTCCGGGTCCTTCCTGTCCCTCCTGTATCCCTCCTCCCATCCCTCCTCCCATCCCTCCTCCACCCCTCCTCCGAGTCCTTCCTGTCCCTCCTGTATCCCTCCTCCCATCCCTCCTCCCATCCC